>JAUTXW010005045.1:0-95321 GCA_030620095.1 Kuschelorhynchus macadamiae | reverse complement strand
ATTTTTTAAAATATGGGAAAAAAATCTTCAAATTTCTAATCCACTTTAGCTATATATCTTTAATCAATATACAAAATATGTGATACACTTTAAAGTTTACCCTACATTTATCATATGGTGCATCTTTTTTAGTTCTTAAACTACACACTTTCTCAGCAACAGTAACTGTAAGTACTCAAGTATCACTATAATATACACGTCACTACTACCTGCAATGCACATATGAGCAGAACTAACTTCCAAAGCCTTGTCTACGATACCTATATCAAACATCAAGAAGACTTGCATTGGTCCTAAAACAAATTATATTTAATAAAGTACCTGCACGAATAACAAGCTTAGGGAAAATCATTAACAATCTTATAAAATACTAATCAATATGTGTCTGATAAAAACTGATTTTTAGATAGGTATTTGCTTGGGATCGGGATATAAAATTAAAAAACTTAAAAAAAAAAGTTGAAATTATGTGTCTCAAAAAGCTCACAAAACATATTAGTTAAAAGATATATGTTCAAGCATCAAGGCTTTTGTGGATTTTTATATGGTCTTTAGTAGACAACTTTGTTTTATTTTTAGGTAGGGAACAATATCCACATTAATAACAGATGGGGAGTCAATCCTATATACTAACAAATAAGATTATCTGAGTGTAAGAGTCCAAAAACTAAAATGGTGGCAACTTTATACCATATTCACGCTATTCTAAAATAAACATACTCACTTTAAAAGTAGAAGCCTTGTTTATGTATAGACAAGGGTAGAAGGTTTATAATCATCTCAATGCAAACATGCACTAACCTCTTCCTGGGCTGTCCTACAATTTTTTTTTTCAATATTCAATCTCCATTATTCCATTAATTAGATATTATCCTGTGATAAACAAATGCTTTATAATAAACCAAAAAAAAAACAGTCAATGTACTGTTAACAACAAATATATTTATTTTTATCAATAAAACTTGACAACACAGCAGGCCTATTTAAAGAATTTTTAGCCAGTAGCGTAGCTCGCCAATTCGGTATTTAAAGTGTCGGGCTAGCGGCGCATTCCACACATTCCAATCTGTCGGGATTTCGACGGTTTGGGCCAGTGAAGTTTCGGTCCACTAACTGTTTGGGCCGGTGTAGTTTAGAGGGAAAATACGCACTATCGCAAATAGCATTGACATGTGCAAAGAAGCTATTTTTTAAGGGGTTCTTGCAATTTTCTGGGAAATTAATTAAAAAAAACATTTTCTTTATAAGACCTGCCACTTTTTAAACTAGAAAGAAAAATTATTTTTCATCACTTTATAGGCAATTGTTTATATATTTTCCGCAATTAATTTTCGGATTTATTTTTATAAATTAACATTATTTAGACCCATTCATTTTCCCTATAGTCGATTATGGAAAAAAATCCTATTGTATATACTATTTCCTGTTCTATTGTTCGTTGCCCCATTACTGTTTCGTTGTTGTCACCGAAAGTTAGCTTTGTGGTGTAAAGATAGAGGTGAAGGTGAATTCTAATGTAAGCCCCAACTGTAGGTGTATGAGAGGTTACTTTAAATTGTTACATGGGTGAGAAAAGTATTTTCTTGTAAAATTGTTGCCACTCATATACTGCTCATAGTACGAAAATATCACATTTTTAGTATGAAAAATGCTATTTTTGAGATTTCCTATGTAACATACTATTTCAAATTTCGTGTGGCAAAATGCATAAATAGAATGTTATCACATCATATGAGCTTACATCTTACCATAACACGCTACAGACGTACTATCATAACAGGTTACATCCGGGATATCGTCAGGTGAGCTCACGTGTTGTTAGGCTAAGAGAATAAAACTGTGATATCATGCTTCGAAGTTTACTATTGTCATTCAAGGGGTTTCTCTTGGGTCCTTAAGTTAGTTCTTCAGATTTCAAAAAGAAAATAAATGGAAATAGTTTGACTTCATGCAGATCAATCTGCATCTTCTATTTTAGTTCAAAGAAATCGTCAATATTTCTCTAAGAGACCTGATTATAAGAATTCAAAGAAAAGAATAAACTAGTTTCGGTATCAGTCAAATTTATAAAATTTTTAAAATGGGGAGTATATTCTTTAAATTGCGGAAATTGCTCTGCGGTTTATGTAGGCCAATCAGGAAGAAAAATATCAACAACAGATCAGGAGCACCTGAATTTATTTAATAAATACAGGGATTCCAATATTACAGAAACCAAGTCGGCATTTGCTAATCATTTATTAGCATCAGGACACAATGTTTCAACCTCCGAAAACGTCAGTGTTTTACAGGAATGTCACAAAAGTAGAAAATTGGACTTATTGGAAAAAATGGACATTACTAAAGCAAAAAGAAGTCCAGTACTTAACTGTGCTAACGATGTTTTTAATTTCGAACCTCATTTAATATTCAACAATATTAAAGACTCCTAGCGTTGATTGAAGGAAAAAGAAATATGCGTAACCTTATGAGCGAATTCGTTATGGTTTATTTATCACCCAACGTTATTATTTAATCCAACAAAAATTCTATCGCTTTAGCCATTAAAAGGGCCGTAGCAATTATAGGTCTTGACAATAAGAAAAAAACTTTGTGTTATTTTATGATTACAAAATAAAGGAGATTATTTTAGATATACGATTAAATCTAAATTTTAAATTACAAATTATTGTTACTTACCTTTTTTAAGACAAAATTTACTGTTTACATTATTCTGAACTAGTAAATGTACAGGGTGTCCCAAAATTGAGCGTTTTTCCAATGTTTCTGACAAAAGAAACCCGTCATCAGAACTAATTTATGATGATATTGTCGAGAAAAAAAATTGCATTCCGGAGTAGAACAAAAAAGTGAAATATTTTTGAATTAGGTACTTTTTTCATTCTAATAAAAGAACTAGAGAGAAATAAATTTTACATTTCCATTACCACATTTTTGTCTTCAAGTTAGCGTAGATAAATGAATTTTTTACTCGACGCGGGCTTTTCTTTCCTCGGCAATTATTATTAACTAGCATTGATGATTTTTTTTTAGTCCGAAATATCAGAAAAATGTTAAATGTGATACGCCGTTGGATTTAAAATTAAAGTTACTGTTTATTAACAAGAACATAAAAATTTTGACTATTTAAAAAGCAAAGTTTATGATGAACGTTCGAGGATGAATCGTCGAATCGTAAACTCAAAATCGTAAAATTAAATAACATATTTTGGTAGAGGGAATATGGTGGCTGTGATAATTTTGACATTTATCTGAAAATATCTTTTTAAAAAAACTTGGTAATAATTAAAACGATTTTCAAATATTTCTTCAAAATATCCTCAATTTCAAAACGGCATTTGATTGAGCACAACACTGGGCAACTCGCCAACTGCCACAATTTAAACTTTTGTATATCTCGTATAGCTTCTCCCAATGGTCACCCTAGAAATTGGAATACCCTGTACACCATGTGAGCGCTTTTCCATACGTTTTTTTAAATCAAAAATTAAAGGAAAATATTGTTCATAAAAGATTTTAATTTTTTTTACAATGACTATATTTTAAAATTTTCGAACAAAACGTAATTTAGAAATAATACATACTCAAAACAATAGGTAAATAAATATGCAATGTTTGCATTAAAAAGATAATGAAAATTCAGCAAAATGTGAAAATAAACTTAAATTTAACTACTAAATAGGTACTATCCATAAATATTGAATACATACAATTTACGCTTCTGGTGTTCTTTTTACTTCCATCGTAAAAGTGAAGTATTGTAATCGGAAAAAATCACTCTCTGAGATTTTTTCGGATCTTCACGTTTTAGGGTCCCCAGATGACGAAAAATATGTTTTCTCAATTCTATCGGTCTGTCTGTCTGTCTATTCGCAGCGTAGCTAAAGAACTACTTATCCGATTGACTTTAAATTTTGGTCGAAAATTAAGGGTCATATGGGGATGACGTGGTAACATTTTGGTAAATCCAATATGGCGAACAGAATGGCGGCCTAGTGAAGTATTAAAGAAATTAATATTAAAAAACTACTCATCCACTTTATTTCAAATTTTGCAAAAACATCAAGTATTATATTGAAAACAAGTGGTAACATTTTGGTAGAAATCCAAGATGGCGGAACAAAACGCCTGCATAATAAAATATTTAAAAATTCAGCCCGAAAAAACTACTTAATGGTTTGATTTCAAATTGTGTGCTGCCATAACCTATTGTGGTATAGGGATCAACTAGTAAAATAGTAGTATTAATTCAAGATGGCGGAACAAAATGGCAACCAAATAAAATGTTTGAAAAAATCACCCTCTCAGGTTTTGCACATCTTTACGTTTTAGCATAGCCAGATGCCAACAAATATGTTTTATTAATTCTGTCGTTCTGTCTGTCAGTTCGCGGCATAGCTTAAAGACTACTTACCCGATTTGCTTCAAATTTTGGTCAAAAATTAAGGGTCATATGGGTATGACTTGGTAATATTTTGGTAAAAATCCAAAATGGCGGCCTAGTGAAATGTTAAAAAAATGATTTTGAGAAAACTGCTTATTCAATTTATTTCAAATTTTGTATAATCAAGTATTATGTTGGAATCAACCGATACAATTTTGGTACGAATCCAATATGTCGAAGCAAAATGGCATTATAATAAATTATTTAAAACTGCAGCCAGAAAAAACTACTTAATGGATTGATTTCAAGTTGTGTGCCATAACTAATTGTGGTAAAGGGCTCAACTAGTAAAATTGTGTAACTAATTCAAAGAAAGAACTGATTATGTTGACAAGGTTATTGGTTTCTTGAACTCTGGTGATTTTGAAAGAATAAACAGAGACCCAACAAACTCATTTTTTACGAGGTTAAAAAGTAGTCTGGACACATTTCTAACAACCTTAGAATATTTTAACATGACAAAAGATAAATTATATCCTATGAATCCTAAAACACCCTTACTTTATGGCTTGCCAAAGATTCATAAAGTTGGCACGCCCATGAGGCCAGTGGTTTCATTTATTGATTCCCCATGCTACAAACTTTCAGCTTGGCTAAATAGAGTTCTTAGGGACGTAACGGGTTTTCATAGCACGTATTCTACCAGGAATTCCATCGACTTTGCCAATTACCTGAAAAACGTTGATATTCCGCACAATGCATTATTAGTTTCATTGGATGTTAAGAATTTGTTTCCTAGTGTGCCTCCCGCAGACTGTATTCAGTTGGTAAGGGATTTATTGGCGAGATCTTCTTTGCCACAGTTACTCGTTGATGGCCTCACTTCTCTTCTTACCTTAGTTTTAGACCAAAATTTTTTCAAATTTAATGGACAGTTATATAGGCAAAGGTCTGGGCTGGCTATGGGTTCTTGTTTGTCGCCATTTCTGAGTGAGGTTTTCATGAACAATTTGGAAAACAGGATAATGAATAGTTATTTTGCCTCCTTTCTAACAGCATATAAAAGATACGTGGATGATATTTGCATTGTGTGGAATGGCAACAGAAATCAGTTGGAAGAGTTTTTACAATTCGTTAACTCCTTGCATCCTAAAATTGAGTTCACATTGGAAATGGAAGATGAAGGAAAGCTACCCTTTCTTGACCTTTTACTGTCTCGGAAACACAGTAGGATAGAGTTTGAGGTTTACCGGAAAACATCGTCCACGGATAATGTTATTCAGTATGCTTCAAACTCTCCCTACACACATAAATTTGCCGCGTTCAACTCCTTTTTCTATCGGTTGTATAATTTACCATTGTCAAGGGAAGCGTTTACTAAGGAGCGTGATATTATAATGCAGATTGCTAGGAATAACGGTTTTCCTTTGGAGTCCATCACCAAATTATATTACAAATTTATAAACAAGTACAAAATGTCCTATACTGTCATAAATTCAAAACTTAGCGATGAGACAAATTTTTTCAAGTGCATTACTTTTTTCGGAAGTATTTCTCTCCAATTGGCAAAATTTTTTAAAAATATTAAAAATGTCAATATTTCATTCAAAACAGTAAATACTCTCAAGAGACATTTAGTAAGGACAAAGGACACAACCGATAAATTGTCCAGATCTGGGGTTTATGCACTAAATTGTAGCGAATGTTCTACGACCTATGACAAACAGGTCGAAAAATTTCCACAAAGGTGAGAGAACATTTAAGCCTTGTCAACAAATTCAGAAATACGGATGTAACTGAGACTGTTTCGGCCTTTGCCAATCATTTGTTGGAGTCAGGTCATGAATTTTCCATTTCTGACGTTGATGTTTTACATGAATGTCCGAAGGGGAAAAAGCTTGACCTTCTAGAAAAAATGGAAATAACCAAAGCTATAAAAAGTCCCATTCTCACTTGCGTTAACGATGTTTTTAATTTTGAACCAACCCTAATATTTAACAATTTAATGTAATAATAATTGTAGGCAACCTTCATTTCATTCACTAATTCATAGAGTGAGAGTTTTTGGTTCTTTTCTTCGACTAGTCCAGTGGCCTGTGGGTGGTTGCTTCGGTGTCTCACTCGGGTGGTCTGGGTTCGATCCCGTCTAGAGACATTTTAATATTTTATTTTGTTTATTCACGTGAGACTTAACCTCATTTTAATGTCCATCAAATATGTATAAGTAGTTGTTTGTTTTGTTGTGCTTTAGTGTGTTTTATTCTATTTGTAAGTTATTGTTTTAGGATTTGAGTGTGATTATTTACTAAGGTTCTCTCTGTTGTTTGTAGGTCTGATGATGCTCGAAAGGGCGAAACACGTGTCATGTTTGTTGTGAATTGTAAAATTATAATTTAATGAGACCGAGACTTAGAGTCTTTTTCTATGTTTGTTAACTAATTCAAGATGGCGAAACAAAATTGCGGCCAAATAAATCTATTGTAATCATGGAGAAGATCACCCTCTCGGGGTTTACATATCTTCACGTTTTAGCGTCTCTAGATGCCAAAAAAACATGTTTTATCAATTCCATCGGTCTGTGTGTCAGTTTGCGACATAGTTTAAATACTACTTACCCGATTGAGTTCAAATTTTGAAAAAAAATTAAGGGTCATATGAGGATGGCCTGATAATATTATGATAAAAATCCAATATGGCAGAACAATGTTAAAAAAATTTTGTTAGAGTGGTGTATTTTTTGTGGTTAAGATTCAGTTAAAAAAAACAAGTTTTTTTATAAATTGTCAATGTTTCGCAATTAATTGTTGCATCCTCAGGACACATATAGATCTAATATCGGGCATGAAACCCATATTATCAAAACTTTTACTCCGTTGTTCCCCATATATTTCCCAGATATTAAGTTTCTAAATGGTTTTCGTTAACAATCCTTTTGTTTTTATGTTAGAGTGGTGTATTATTTGAAGTTAGGATCCAGTAAAAAAAACAAAAGTATATTTTTAAATAGTCGACGTTTCGCAACTGTATTGATGCATCTTCAGGATGCATATGTGGAAATCTGCACGAAACCCATATTATGTTTTTACGTATTCCGTTTGTTCGCATATATTTCTCCAGATATTAAGTTGCTAAATGGTTTTGGGTAACAATTCTTTTTTATTTTACAGTGGTGTATTATTTGGAGTTAGCCCAGTAAATAAGCAAATGTCTTTTTTAAATTGTCGCAAATGTCTTTTTTTAAATTGTTTTCGCAACTTTATTGTTGCATCCTCAGGACACGTAAATTTTATATCCTGCATGATACCCCTATTATCAGTCTATACCTACTCCGTTGCTTCGCAGATATTTCCCATATATTAAATTTCTAAATGGTTTTCGTTAACGACCTTCTTGTGGTTATGTTATAGGGTGTATTTTTTTGGGTTAGGAAATATCTGCGGACCAATGGAGTAGGTAAAGACTAACATGGCTTTCATGCGGGATAGAAAATCTATGTGCCCTGAGGATGTAACAATAAATTGGCGAAACGTTGTTTTTTTTTCTGGATCCTAACGCCAAATAATACACCACTCTAACATAACAACAAGGGGATCGTTAATGAAAACCACTCTGAAACTTAATATCTGCGGACCAACGGAGTAGGTAAAGATGATAATATGGGTTTCAGTTTAAGATGGCGAAACAAAAAAACCGCCAAATAAAATTTTTAAAAAATCAGCGTAAAAACTCTTGATCATTTGATTTTAAATTTTACAGAAAAATTAAATGTAAAAATGGGATACCTAGTGAATTGATTTTAAAATATGCTCAAAAGTCAAATGTGGCCTAGATAGAAAGAAAATGGTAAACATATTGGTAGGAATCCAATAGGAACAAAATGGCGCCCAATAAAAATGAAGAGACAGTATATGTAACTCATATATACTGTGACACTATACTGAACTAACTTGGATCACACTTCACTTTTCCTAATAAAAGTAAGAATTCATAACGAGGGAAGTTCCGGGTAAAGGAATTTACCGATTTTTTTACATACTACAACATGAAAGTTATATTTAGTTATTTAATTATAAATTTTAACGCGCGTTATACATGCAGATTTTTAAATAGTAGTATATATTTTTGATAACGCCATTTTGCTGCTATTACTAAATAATTATGCGAAACGTCCAAATTTCTGCTTGAGACATTTTCTCTGTAAATATAGGAAAAAATCCTTGTGCTATTTATTAATACAAAATAAAGCAGATTGTTTTAGGTCTACGTTAAAATCGAAATTTGAATTTACAAATTATTGTTACTTACCTTTTTTTAAGAAATTTATTTTTTCCATTATTCTGAACTGATAAAGTTACAGGATGTCCCAATATTTCTGACTAATAAAATCTTTCTTCAGTGCTAATTTATGATGAGGAACGAAGCATCGGGTCAAAAATCTAATTACGTTATATTGTCAACGAAAATAAATGGCAATGAGAATGGATTTTTAATTCCGGAGTAGAACAAAAATGTTAAATATTTTTGAATTAGGTACTTCTTTTCTGATTCTAATAAAAGAGGTAGAGACAAATAAATTTTACATTTCCATTACCACATTTTTGCCCACTTTAAGATGACGTAGGTAATTGAATTTTTTACCTTTTTAAAAAGCTATATATAAAAGTTTATGATGATCGTTCGGAGATTAATCGTCGCATCGTAAACTTAATAACGTATTTTGGTAGAGGGAAAAAGGTGGCTGTGATGATGTGAAATTTATTTAAAAATATCTTTTTAAAAAACTCGGTAGAAAATTAAAAGGATTTTCAAAAATCTTTATTTTTCCGGATATCTATAAATATCTTCAATTTCAAATTTGGGCAACTTTTTTACAGTTTACACTTTTCCATATCTCGTATAGCTTCTCCCTCCTAGAATTGGGATACCCTGTAGACCATGTGAGCGGTTTTCCTTTTTTTTTTAATGAAAAATTAAAGAAAAATATTGTTCATAGAAGATTTTTATTTTTTTTACAATGACTTAGGGCCTCGCTTAGGGCATAGATAAGTAAAAGCAAAGTTGAAATAAAATGACTTTATTTCAAAATTTTCAAACAAAACATGTACATGTAAAATAATACATAATCAAAACAAAAAGTAAATAAATATGCAACGTTTGCATTAAAAAGAAAATGAAAATTTAGAAAAAAATGTTAAATTAACCTTTATTTAACTACTAAATAAGTACTGTCCATAAATATTGAAGACATACAATTTACGCAACTGGTGTTCTTTTTACTTCCCTCGCAAAAGGGAAGTATTGTAATTGTGAAAAAATCACTCTCCGAAATTTTTTCGGATCTTCACGTTTTAGGGTCCCTAGATGACAAAAAACATCTTTTCTCAATTCCATCGGCCTATCTGTGTTTTTTTACATACTAACGTAAAATTATATTTAGTTTTTTAATTTTAAATTTTAGCGCGCGCTATACCTGTAGATTTTTAAATATTAGCATAGTATATTTTTGTTAATGCCATTTTGCTGCTATTACTTAAATAATTATGCGAAACGTTCAAATTTCTGCTTAAGGCATTTTTTCCTTAAATTATTTTCGTGAATTAAACACTTGTTAACTTGGTCCTGCGATTTCGTTCACGTATGACGCTAACGAAAGGGATATAAATAGGCAGGTACTTACATCGCCTTATTTTTTTTAATTTTAGAAACCACGTTTTTGCATTTTCGTTCAATTTTTGTCAACAGGGGCTTGAGAGATTTTTGTTTGTAAATTATTTCCTATTTTTTGGCATCTAGGGACGCTAAAACCTGAAAATATTTAAAACCTGAGAGGGTGATTTTTTCACGATTATAAATATTTTATTTGACCGCTATTTTGTTCGCCTGTCTTGAATTATTCCCCAATTAGTTATGGCACACAGTTTGAAAATAGTCCATTAAGTAGTTTCTTTCAGGCTGAATTTATAAATATTCCATTAAGCCGCCATTTTGAATTCGTACTACAATTTTACCAGTTGATTTCTACATAATTCTTGATTTTTGTGCAAAATTTAAAATAAATTGGTTAAGTAGTTTTTAGTAATAATTTCACAAGGCCGCTTGTTTCGACATTTGGATTTTTACCAAAATATTACCAGGTCATTCCCATATGACCCTTAATCACAGAATAAACTATGCCTTAATTTTTGATCATAATTTGCAGTCAATCGGGTAAGTAGTTTTTAGCTATTCTGGGAAGATACGGATCGACAGACAGACGGACAGAATTAAGAAAACATGTTTTTCGGCATCTTGGGACCCTGAAACGTAAAGATCTGAATAAATCTCGTAGGGTGTTTTTTCGCGATGACAATGCTTTCCTTTTATAAGGGAAGTAAAGATTATTTGGCCGCTATTTTGTTTCGCCATCTTGAATTCGTAACACAACTTTACCAGTTTATCTCTAGGTCACGCTTAATGCTTGCATAAAATGTGAAATTAATGTCATTTTGTTTTTCTATCTTATATTCACACCAAAATGTTAGCGGGTTCATTCCCATGATTTTTGGGCAAAATTTGAAGAAATTGGATAATTAGTATTTTAGTGGTAATTTTTTTAACGTTTCACTAGGCTGCCATCTGGTTCCGGCATATCGGACTTTTATCAAAACATTACCAGGTCACCCACATGTGACCATCAATTATTGTTGACTAAAATTTGAAGTCAATCTAATGAGTAGTTTTTAAGCTATGCCGCGAACTGAGAGACAGACAGGCAAACCGACAGACGGACCGAGGAAATTGATGAAATATTTTTTGGTATCTAGGGACGCTAAAACCTGAAAATATGTAAAATCTAAAACGGTGATTTTTTCGCGATTATAAATATTTTATTTGGCCGTCATCGTGTTTCGCTATTTTGAATTAGTACCACAGCTTTACTAGTTTTACTCTATACCACTATTAGTTATGAAAAACAATTTGAAATCCGTCCATTAAGTAGTTTTTCAGGCTGAATTTTAGAATATTTTATTAAGCCGCCTTTTTGTTCTTGATTTTTTGATTTCTGTACACAATTTTAGATAAATTGGATAAGTAATTTTTTAGTAAAATTTTTTATAACATTTCAGTAGGCCACCATTTTGTTTTGCCATATTGGATTTTTACCAAAATGTTACCATGTCATCCCCAGATAACCCCTAATTTTTGTTCAAAATATAAAGTCATTCCGGTAAGTACTTTTTAGCTATGCCGCGAACAGGCAAAACATGTTTTTCGGCATCTAGGGACCTTGAGACCTGAAGATCTTAAAAAACCTCGGAAGGTGATTTTTTCAGGGTTTCAATATCTCCCTTTTACGAGGGAAGTAAAAATAAAATAGGAACGTGCCAACCGTTTTGCTCCGGGCTTTCGCTAAGTCAAACCGTACAGTGTATCTGAAAATGGTGATGGATGTATATAGCCATATCGATTTATTTTAATTTTTATAATCTTTCAAACCCAATATATATATATATATATATATATATACATGTAAAGAAATAACGGAGATTGGGCCAAAAGACTTTTTTACAATTAAAAAGTACTTACACTAGTTAAAATGAAAAGACAATTTTGACTGAATTTTCAAAAAATATAAAATTATATATTCGACATATTTAACTTATTTCTGTCATTATTATTTAATAAAAAAACAATTGGTTTTAAGTTGTTTATTTCTTGTCAATTGATGTCAAAATTTTAGTAGTTAAAATCTATTCAATTTCATTTATTTTCTGAAAATTCCCTCAATATTGTCTTTGCATTTTAATTAGTGTAAGTACTTTTTAATTGTAAAAAAAAGTCCTAAATCTTCTGATAATTAGGTTATTATAGAGCCCTAAAGAAGAAATGAGTTGTTTCGAAAGCTTGGCTACTAGAAAAAAAATGTATTTTTTTTTTGGCAGAAGCCCTGTTATTTCTTTATACTATTGGTAGTATACGGCCGTTACCTACAAGCTCATGTATTTATCAGGCGCCATAAGTTCATGACCCATATAATATATTTTAAAAACAGTATTAATCAAGAGAAAAAAGTTCCAATACTCAGAGATTCAAAAAAACATCAAATTCCTGTGAGGTAACATTTGTAAGATTGTTAGGACCCTGCGTAGTTTATTCTTTATTTCAATTTAATTTTAGCAAGGACATTCCAAAAATAAGATTCAAAATAAAAAACACTTACCTTTCCAAAATATAGGAACGGCATTTTTCTTCAGTAATTGTCTTTCGTCACTTGAATACATATCGTGTTTAGAAAGATGATTTTCACATAAGTGTTTGTTTATTCAACATTTTCAACACAACACCAAATTATTTTTATTTTTTCTTTTATTGTTGCATCCAACATACGCACACTCTATTTTTCTGGCAGACATACTTTCTTTAATTAACAGTTTCACAAGAATGAAACATACTCTGGTTTCGTAGAGCTAAAAATTCACGAGTTTGACTCAAAAACGAGCAAAAAAACAATAACCACTATGATCTAAACAATACAGGTAAGCGATTCGTATATCTCCGCCGATTATCGGATCTGTCCGCTGTTTCGCTGTAAACGACTGGCAGTCCGCGGCGGCGCCAAGCAAATCTCGAACACTTTTCCTGGCGGCGACGATGTCGCCAGCTACATCTCGGACACCTTTTGTGCCACTAATTCGCCCATAAGGTTGCGCATCTTCCTTTTTCCTTCAATCAACGCTCCTAGTAATAAACAAATAAATTTCAACAGATTGGTGGTGTAGTGGTCTTGATATCGGATTATTAACTGAGAGGCACAAGTTCGATTCTCAGTGTAAGCAATAACTTTTTATTATAAATTATACAACAATATTTGATGATTTTAAAATGTTTACATTTAGATTCGTTGCTTTTATTGAAGTTTTTTGGTTCGACATAAGCAGGTAATAGGCCTATACTTTTTAATATTTGCACCTCAGTGTTCGTCTAATACGTGTACTGTATACCTGTTGTTTTATGTTTTAATTTGTAGTGGCCATCTAGTTATAAGGTAATATTAACTTTTCTATTCTTTTTGTATATATAATTAAGGTTTGTCGGATATTTTAGGTCTGATGATGACCGTAAAGTCGAAACACGTGTCACAAAATACATTTTAAAGTAAAAAATTGTGTGTATCTGACTAAGACCGAGACTAGTTTATTCTTTTCTTTGAATTCTAATTTAATGTTATATTAATTAATTATATAATAACAAATGTTTTTTATCTGCAAAAAAACGAAATACTTTCAAAAGCAATTGGAATTTCCATAAGAAAACCATTCGAAAAAATTGAAAATCTGTCATCAGTTTTTGAACACAGTTGAGGTTAGTTATATGACATACTATGTACATAAGTATGTCACATAATGTTAAATTTGAGATCTCATAGGATGTTGACTATCCGATGTTTTTTTTTCATTTTAAAAATATATTGTTGTATTGTTCAACGTAGTGATTAGGTATTAAAATGTTCGGAATAATTTATTCAAAAATAAATGTATGTAAGTTGCTTTTCTGGTTAACTCTGTATAGCTACAAAAAAGCATTTTATTAAAAAAATATTTAGTACATCATATTCAAATAATCGCTGGAAATGGATGGGAACCCACTCAAAATTAAAATTAATTCGTCCCGATTCGTAACTTATCAATTTTTATGTTCTCGATGTTACTATTATTATAGTAAAACAATAAAGTTAAAATACAAGCTTGACGTCCTAGTTGGCAAAAAAATCCAATTCCCAGCACTGAAAAACTTTCCAAAAAAAACTGCTAAAAACTAAAAGTTGAATATACATATGTATTTTTATTTGAAATTGCAAAAATCTTTACCTAAAAGTACAAAGTAGTATACTCAGAAATATAAAAATTAACCAATCTTTTCCATGATTTCTTGTAGTCGACACTTCAGCAAAAAGAAGCAGTAATGATCTAGTCCGTTTAAAAACTAGTTCAACGATATATATTAGAATGAGTCTCAAATGCAACGTTTACAAACAAAATTAGCGAAATTAAAGTAATTAAACAAAAAAAATGTTCTTTTACAGTCTAATATTCAAGTTTCAAAACTTAAAAAGTTAAAAGGTTGCCATATTTTGCGTATCGTAAATTTCTTATCTTTCGACGACTAGTTCAATGTGTCTACAACTCACCGTTTTAGACTTTGACGATCGTCTTCAGCATGTAATCTATTTTTGTATAACAAACTGTCAACTTGTGTAATTAAAAAAATATATATTTACGCACTAATAATTATTCAAATAGTATTAAATTTTTAATACAATTTTAAATAATTGAAGTTAAGTTATGCATTCCAATTCAGATATTTCGGCCTAACAATCGCTTTATGGATACCAGATTAAATTTGTAATCGTAAATCTTTAGTTATTAGTTATAAAATAAAAATTTTTACCGCTTTTGCTACAGAATGACTCTGACTAATATAAATTCTTTACTTATTTTTCTGCTTAAGTGGCCCAAGATCTTGGGATCTATTTTTATACGACTTATATTTAAATGTTCCCCATAAAAAATACTTCAAGGTGGTAAGATTAAGGTTCCTGGGTGGCCAAGTTTTCATCAATTACTGATTTTTGTTAATAAAACTTATTAAGATAATGGTCAATGATGAGTGACGTCATATGGGTGATAACTATTTGTACGTAAATATTTATTATCTAACTTTAAATTAAAAATATTCTTCTATCTGTTATAGTTCTCGAGGATAGGGCGTCTTGTTGTAGACACCCTTTATAAATGTGTAATAGGTTAATTAGTACCTTGTATTCCCACTCCTTGGATCAATGCAAGCGAATATGTGATATAATTCTGGTCCATTCCATCTCATTCGTCAATCGCTGCTACTTTGGTATCTTGTAACGCTTGGTGGTTAGCGGGCCTGATTTTTTATTTTGAGGATGTCCCATCTATGCTAAATTGGTTTAAGATCGGGAAAAAGGAGAGTTAGCAGGCTATATCTGGTGATATATTCGGATTCCAAGAAAATTTTCACTGGTATCGTTCGATTATTTGTAAAAAAAGTAATGAAATATAAAAAAAATTAAATAAAAATGTTTTAGTTTGTACACGTGTAAAAATAGGTTATTTAATTCCTTGAGTTATCTTGCCAAGACCTCATATGAAATATATTAGCTGAAAGTACCACATGTATTTTCATTTCAGTGTATCATACTTCCAACTAGCATAATGCTGTAACTCCATTTGATTCCTCAATCGCTTCTACTTTAACATTTTGCAATATTCGTAGAAGTGGTTGGCAAGACTGAGTTTTTATTTCAAGCATATTATCCCATCCTTGGTCAATAGAACTGAGGTCAGAAAGGCAGGCCAGCGCAATCTGGTAATATCTTGGGCTCCTAAGAAAGCTTCCAATTGTTTAGTTTGATAAGGAGGCGCATTGTCGTGCTTAAAAAATAAATTCTGAACGACAATGGATCGAAGTGTTTTATCACTTTGCAGAACGACTCTGATTGAATAATTTAAATTCTTCCTTATTTTTTGGCTTAATTGTCAATTCCTTATATTTAAATGTTTCTCATCAAAAATAATCCAAGGTGGTAAGATTATGGTTCTTGGAGGGCCAAGTTTTCATCAATTACTGATTCTTGTTAATAAAACTTCTATTAAGATTAGCTGGCTCGGCAGACCTTGTTATACATTTTCCATTAGATGGCGCGATGAGTTTCCAGTGGAATTATAAGAATATGAGGTGCATTCACCACATCGGCCAGAAATGTTTGAATAAAACATATTGGTTTTATAGAAAAAATACGCAATAAAACAATATAACAAATAGTGTTGAAAGGTAACCAGACGATAATTTCAAAAAAAAATGGTGAATCATGAAAATTGGTGCAGTACAACTCTCTCACGAACTTGCTGAAAAATCTGGCTTGGTATTTTAAATATATAGATATGGGCAAGGGTGAGTGACTATCGGTAATAACTATAAGTGCGCAAATATTTATTTTTTTTAAATACACATTGAAAGTTTTATTATGAAAAAATAGGCTACTTGCCGAATATGATCGTCAATAAGTCTAAAACGATGAGTCGTAGACCCATATTGTTGAAATCGCTGTTTAAAGTTCTATTTAAAGTTATTATAATGTATAGGGGTTTGTCTGTAAGTAGAATGGAATTCGGAGGAATTCTAACGTTTTTTAGCCTTAGTAAAGTTTAAAGTATAAAACTACTGTAATTGTCTTAACGTGAAAATAGATAACCTACTAAAGATAAATGCCAAACAATCCGAAATGTTTCATGAAAGACTTTTGCTAATATATATCGTTGAACTTGTCTTTAAACGCACTATTAAAATATGTAATAATATATAGGGTGTCCTATTTAAAATAAGAAAGTGACTATCAGCACAAGAAAAACGCATCACTATGTATAAATGAAAAAAAATTAAAATTTCAAAATAAATAAAAATCTATTTTTAAATTTTTCCTTTACCTATTATGGTTCTCCAGATAAGGCACCCTTTATAAATGGGTAATAGATCAATTAATACCCCGTATTTCCTCACCTTGGATCAATGAAGGCGATTATGGGTATCCAAGTTCCAACTAGCGTACTGATATAATTCTGGTCCATTCCATCTTCATTCGTGTAACGCTTCTGGAGGTGGAGGGCAGACCTGAATTTTTATTTTGAAGATATCTCATCTATGCTCAATAGGTTTAAGGTCGGGGGAAAATTAATTAAATATGTTTTAGTTTGTACAATTTACTACTTTCCAAAATTTTTCGAAAATGTCATGATCAACAGCAAATCTAAAGCGCAGAAATTATCACATCGCATAATTGCCATTGATTATATTGATCATCTGTTTTTGTGCACTTGGAGATAAGAAGTCAACTGTATTGAATGAAAATGGATCACGAGGAGAACGCTTCGGCAGCTGCATACACACACGCTTCCGTATATGGTTAGTTTGTAGGTAAAATCTAATTATCACATATTGTAGCCTAATTATCATGTATTGTTCCCCTCTCAAATTTATTTATAAACATAAAAGCAACTAATACATTTTGGTGGCTTTGTTACAAACTTGATTCCACGATGCTTTCACAGTTTTTGAGAGAAAATTCACTATAGATTTCAATAATTGATTTTTCTAAGAAACTATCATAATTGAACTAATTTTTCTTCAAGATATGCGGATTTTTAGTTTTTTTACTTACGAATATGAAATTCGGTTTAAAAAAAATAGCTCTGCTTTCTGGAATAAAGGAAATTTAGAAGAAAGATATTTTGAAGACTTTTTGGCATAAATAGGTAAATATAATAGAAAGTATAAAATAATGTTTTACATTTGCAAATTAAATGTGATGTATTGTTGTTTGAAAAATCACTTTAGTGTAGAGTCACGCCGAGCACAGGGCTCTGCCAGGAAAGGTCTATTGGAAAAATAGGCCCTCGAATTCATCATTAAACGGCCAAAAAATACATTTCGTAAGGGAGATTGCCAATATAGAGCATTATAAAACCAGAATAATCTGAGAAGCCATATAAATGGAATAACAAGGTGATTTATATAAAAGGAACCAATCATTAACAGTTCCAACTATATGGAAGACAATAATCGACAACCTAAAAACACAAAAAATAAGGTGGAATTAGTGCAATAACACCAGTAACATCCGGTAAACATAAATACAGACGAGCAACCACTAGAGAAACCGTGCTTCGAAAAGGCGAAATGTGATTTTGGGAAAACGTTAGAAAAAGTGTTCAGAACGACCGTACTGAACGAATGTACACCTGTTATATACTTCGTAAATATATAAATACATATATATATATATATATATATATATATATATATATATATATATATATATATATATATATATATATATATATCCAAAACGAAGGGTCAGTTTTTATAAAATTGCCAATTGATTTTAGACTATATATATATATATATATATATATATATATATATATATATATATATATATATATATATATATATATATATATATATATATATATATATATATATATATATATATATATATATATATATATATATATGTCTTGTTCGCACCTCCAAATCACAAATCCATTGTACGTCCCGGCTGGTGTCGCAAAATATTGTTTTTTGGTTAAGAAAAGCCAGAATTAAACTGAAAACAATAAGCCAAAGCGTAAAGTTAGTCAACAGTTTAAGATTTTAGGGAGCTGATTACTTCTCAGCAATGGAAAAACTGTAGCGTATTTCTAAATTGCTCCACGTAGTCGGATAATCCACATCTCCGCAAATAATAATTAATGAAAGTACGCTGATGAATTTTTGCCGAGAGTGTCGACGGTGATGGACGATCGTGACGCTGTCTGGGGTCTGATGAGGGACAGCTGGCGACGAGCATCCTTAATAAAACAGACAGGCGATTGCGGAATCCAATTTTCTCACGGGAACAGGTGTCGGGTTCGTCGTTTTCTGCTTCAACAGAAATTGATATTGCGGTTTTGCAAGTTGCTTGCCTGTAATATTTCAAATGTACCCCAAAAAGAATTTTTCCAATACTTGCTTCAGCCATTGCTGAACTTGACAAATTGCCGTTTATCCTCGTTTATCCAAGCCAATTCAAATGAGAAGTAGTATACGCGTTTTCTCTTACTTGAAGAAAATGAAATAATTTTTTTTCTCTTTCTTTTTTCTTGAAATTACTTTTTTTTAGAACTTGAAAGCCAGTTTTATTAACATTGGGATATTTGTAAGGTCTAGTTTAAAAATTGTTGCGTCCATTTCCAACACGAAGGGATCTGCACCTTTTTGTGAATATATATATATATTTTTTTGTATACATATATACATACCGGGTGACCACGAATCACTAACTAGGCGGTAACCAATTTCAAATTTTATATTGGTATATGGTTATCTATAAGGAAGGTTTCTACTTAAAAAACAATTAAATATCGTTTCCGGTTAATTCTACACAAATTTATAACTATAAAATATATATAATACCCTATATCAATTCTTGACAGTTTCTGAGAAAATGACAAATCTTATGATGTTTCATTCAGGTATTTAAGCCGTAGGTGGGCAGAAAAAAATGGATACACATAGGGTGTGCGCACGAGGAACGAACGGGGTATAATTTTTGTTTCAGTATTTTTGTAAAAAACGAAAAATGCAAATCGATGAATTTTTTTCAGAAATTTTTGAAACTCTTACAAAAAATTTGTAAATTACCGGACTTCTCTCGTAATGAATTTCTTTTATTAGGAATAGTAAAGTGTGACCCTATTTAGTTCTGCACATAGCCATTTAGTAACATATATATGTATCCTGTCATTTTTATTGGGATGTGTGGATCTGTTAGATCTGTACCAATATTTTACCAATTTCTACCTTTATCACACTTAATTTTTGGGCATAATCTAGAATAAATTAAATAAATAGCTTTTATTATACCGCCATTTTACCTCTATATCACTTGCAAAATTTAAAGTCAATTCAATAACGAAGACTTTTACGTCGATTTTTTAAACATTTTATTTAACCGTCATTTTATGTTGCCCTCTTGAATTCATACCACAGTTTTACTAGTTTAACTCTATATCACAATTAATTCTTGCACAAAATTTGAAATCAATCAAATAATTAAACTAAATATTTTTGAAATATTTTATTAGTCCGCCATTTTATTTTGCCATGTTTGATTCGTACAAAATGTTACCAGTTCTTTCCTATGTGTACATTCGTTATATATGTAATCCCTATCTAGATTTTCAAGCCACAGCTTTTGAACAATAATTTTAATAGTAATAACATTAGCAGATAAAATATTTAAAAAACCAATATTTTGATATTATTAAAATGTTTCTTTTAGTGGGACATTTGGATATTTTTTATTTAAATTTGTTTTTTTTAATGATTGTTTTTCTAAAGGCACACATAGGACAACCAAACCGTTGATACTAACATTATCTTACCTCATTCTAAAATAAAAAATATTTCTGACAAAGATACAAGGTGAATATTAAATACTTGTCTTCTGTGTTATCACCTCAATAACAATTTTGTATGGTGATTCGCTATGAATAAGTGGATACAGGGCTGTATAGATGGCGCTTTTGTATTTATATTAATTAAGTGATTAAGTGCAATGGATTTGTTATAGGGACGCTCAAAGTTTAAAAATAGATCTAAAAAAGCGAAACCCATATTTTTATAAAAAAAAAACGACGACTTTAAAACATTAAAAAGTAAAGAATAATTATATTTTATCTTGGGAAGCTTACTTCAATTTAATAAAAGCTAATAAAAACACTCAATATGTGAATATCCTTTTAATACTTAAGTATTTTGAACGGTGTATTCATAGATTCAATTTTTCAAGATGAAATAAATAGTTATTTTTTACTTTTCAGTGTTAAGTCGGTTATTTTTTTTACTAGGACTAGAAGGATTACATATCCATCCCATAGCAATAGTGGAGTCAGTTGAAAGAAAAACACCATTTTTTATTCAAAAATTATTTGACAACATTACTTACTAATTTAGAAAGTTCTAATCTGAAACAGCAGTAAATTTTAATGGACTCCCTCTAAATTTTGCACAAAGAAGATGTGCTATTACTCTTTTAGCGGTATTTATGCTTCTGACGTTAATACATTCCCATAGGCATTATTCGAGACATCCGAGAATCTATGTAATCTTATATTAAAGAAATATAAAATTTTGATGTGTCCTCGAATATTATTATTATTTAATACTGTATACTCTTGCATATATCAATATCTTTTAAAACTTGTGGATCCCTATTTAGATTTTCAAGCCACAATTTTTGAATAATTTTAACAGTAATAACATTAGCAGATAAAAGATTTAAAAAAACCAACATTTTGATATTATTAAAATGTTTCTTTTAGTGGAACATTGGGATATTTTTTATTTAAATTTATTTGTTTTAATATGATTGGTTTTTTAAAGGCATATATAGGACAACCAAAACTTTGATACTAGTCGGGGACCCTTTTATTTTTCATAATCGCCATACAAAAATGATGCTGAAGCTGAAGTTGTTTCATCTGTCATCGTTTTCAAGTATTTTTGTGGGATCTGCACTCCAACGAGGGGACCTTTGACCAGAAGTAATTAAATCTCCTTGGAATTGCATTTTCTTTAACTTTAACTTTTGAAAATCTATTAGATGGAATCCTTGTGTGGGATCTATCCCATAGTTTTTGCTATTACCCGTTTCAGGTCCTACCCGACAGGAGCCACCCAAAAGATATTTAAAAATTAGGATAGGAGTGTGCTATTAATGCTTTTCCATTTCCGACCATTTTTCCACTGATACCTATTACAGGACCAACTCCGTAGCGACTGCCCAGTATAATTAACTATAAACACATAAAAAGTCATTGCCAATACGTATTTGTAAGTTAGGATAAGAAATTACTTAATTAATTAATGTTTTTTTCCAACTCAGACCATTTTATCTTTGCCTCGAACTGCAAAGCGCAAAAACGGATTTCTATTTTTTCATAGCCACTCAATATATTTATATATGATATGAAGTATGTCAGAT
Organism: Kuschelorhynchus macadamiae; assembly: GCA_030620095.1. Taxonomy (NCBI): domain Eukaryota; kingdom Metazoa; phylum Arthropoda; class Insecta; order Coleoptera; family Curculionidae; genus Kuschelorhynchus; species Kuschelorhynchus macadamiae. The sequence continues at coordinate 73,344 of JAUTXW010005045.1, read as the reverse complement.
CAAGCATGTTTAACGATTTATACAGGATTTAGAGATATAAGATGTACTTCATCTAAAAACCACATGAATACTCCAAAACACTGTTGTATACAATTTGACAGGAAATTTTTCTAAGTACCTATTTTAATAATTTCAACACAAACTAGGACAAAAATAAAAAAAATAAAAGAAGCTTTAAAATATGATGAAAAACCCTGTTCACTTAGAAATTTATAATATAAGTTTACCTATATCAAAATATACTCGTGTCATAACTGCCAATTAAATAGTTATTACCCCACTGCTCCCAATAGTTTTCGACATTATTTAAAACGGTTAAGTTTAGTCTGTATTCTAACTGAAATACCCTCCAAATATATTCTTTAAAGTTTTGATAATATAAGTTAGGAAAGAAATGAGAAAATCTTCGCTGTAACTCATACAACTCGGCAAAAGTTTCTTTAGGCGAATATTTTTATGATAATTCTGGGAAAGGAAACGGTATAAACTTAGAAAGAAAAAGAATGCGTAAATTCTCCAGATAGAATTTTACTGCACTTTTAGGATTTAAATTCTTGTCTAAGTATGTGGTGGACTGAAGGAAGATAATAATACAAGATTGTTTCAATATATAATTCAGCTAGTTTCTTTTGTTAAACAGTGCTACACGTTTCTTTTATAAGGAAACAAACAGTTGAAAACAGTTTTTAATTGCACATTATATGCACTACGTAGTTCGATAGATATTGAATGTTCAGCTACTAGATTCAATTTGTTGTCATGTTATACACTCGAATTAAAATCGGCTTTATGTAAATATAATGCTATATCAAGTAGCATTACCTCTCAGGTAATTGCAATTAGTACAAAACAAGGCACGCAAATTGAATAAAACCCATATGTACATAATTTATATCGAAATAATTAGATTGTGTTTAGCATATGTTAGTTGTATGGTAATCCTATATTACAATAATAACTCTTCCAAGATTGGTATAAAGTAATTTCTTTATAATCAATTTTAAGAAATAAAAATCGGTCTAAAATTGTAATTGTAAATGTAAAAAATTAGATAAAAACTAAATTAGAACTGAAAAAATATTGATTCTCAGTCCTTCACGCATGGAAAAATACGATGCTGTTTGGCTGACGTTTCGAAAACTACATTCGCCGTTTTGGAAGCTCTGTTTCTGGGGTTTGAATAGGGACTGAAGTGTTCTTTTTTTGGTGCTGCTTGTCCTCTGAAAATAAAAAGATTATCAGTATTTAAGTCATCTGACCAGGTTTTTGATGTTTTTTTCTTGTCCTGCTTCTTCCGTCTGTCCATTTTGCGGCTGCCTGCATCTTATTGTTTCTTGGTCTAGTCTGCCGTTGCCAATGTCCCTCCGTCCAGTCCGTTTAATGGTCTTTAGGACATTAGTGTCCTGTTCTTGGCCCTCAGTGTCACTGCTGTCCCGTGCGCCAAGCAGAAGGGAGCTGAGGCTGGGATTCCCTTCATGGAGTTCTGCTTGTCGCCTGGTGATACTCTAAGGTTTGCAGTCAGCAAAATCAAGTTTCTGAGGAGCACGGAGACTAAGAAATATCGATTTATCGATCCATCATTGTGTATATTAGCGCAGAAGACCGTGTCTTGGCCTCCTGAGCCTTGTCCAATTGTTGAGTGGTGGATCTAGTGGATTATAGTCTACCAGGTTGCGTAGGTTTCCGTTGTGGTGCTCTGAAAGCTCGGGTAGCATTTTGCAGCATAAAATCTTCAATTATTGGTATCCATTGAAGATAGCTCCGCAGGTTCTCATTCTTGTTAAACCATAAGGCATCTACGGCTATCCTAATCAGTTTGTTTTCTGTCCTCATTAGCTTCAAAAAGTTGAGGTTTGAAGCGTAGCCAAACGCTGTGGAGCTATACGTGAGTTGGCTCCTAGCTACAAACGACAAACAGTGGATAGAGTCTAGTCTATTCATTGCCTGTTTGGCTTTTGTCCTCGCTGAGTCATTGTGTTTGCTCCATGTCAGCCTTTTATCCATGGTCATCCCTAGGTACTTGACCTTGTTAGACCAGGTAATTTTCACGTGTCTAACTTGAATTCTGGTTTTGGGAGTCAGTTTCCTTCGTTGGGGCTTATATCTTATATCTTAACCATTTGATGCACTTCTTGCAGTCGCCTGCCCATGATGCGGGTGTTTCTGCTTTTATATAGGATGGGTATGCCATCGGCGTAGACTGCCCTTATGCCCTATTCTCCGATTGGGACATCGTGTGAGAAGATTGAAGAACTCCTGCTATCAGTCCTCTTTGTACTGAGCGTGATTCGTTTACTTTGACGGTGAACGATCTGTCCCTGAGGTAGCTGCGGATCAGCTTGATACTTCTTCTCTCGTAACCATCCACTGACATTTTGTACACCAGGCTATGGTCCCACATTCTGTCAAAAGCCCTTTCGATGTCCAAGAAAACTGCTTCTCTGGCCTCTCTGTTGTTGAATCCCTTGGTGATGTATTCTGTTGCTCTGAGTACCTGTTGTTCAGACGAGTGCCCAGTCCTGAAGCCGAACTGCTCATCTGGGATGCCATCTAGCTCTAGAATCTCGTCCTTAAATCTCCTAGCTATATCTCGTTTAGCTACTTTACTTAGTGTGAATAGTAAGCTGGCAGGCCTGTAGTTTTGAGGATGAGTCTTTTCCTGGTTTTTCAATGATGATCACCTCTCCCTTTTTCCATGTGCTGGGGAAATGGCATGTTCTTAGGACAGAGTTGATGATGTTGGCCATCGCACTGTATCATTTTTTGGGAAAATATTTTAGCATCTTGTTGGTGATGCCATCGGCTCCAGGGGCTTTCTTGCCCTTGACTCTTCTGATGATGTCTTGAACTTCCCCGGCTAAAACAGGATGCGGATTTTGTTGTGGTAACATTTCTCTGACTGTGTCATTGACCTCATCAATGTGTTCTTCATCCTCGTCTGGGTGTTGGTTAAGTTGGCCTTGTTAGACAATGGCATCCACTAAGGCTTCGGCTTTGTTTCTATCAGTGTAAATTAGGCCATTTACACCTTGGAGAGGAGAAATAGGACGTTTGTCTGCCCTTAAGGGACGTTGCACATGCCAGGCTGTATAATGATATGTGTCCAAGGATCTCACTTTTTCCTGCCATTTGTTGTCCCTGTGTTCTTGCAAGTGTTCCCGCAGGAACTGGAAATGACAGTTAAGCGTGATGCTATCTTCTTCCTCCCGGGTTCTGGCGTAGACTTTGCGGAGGCGTCTGCTGGTCCTCAACTCAGCAAACATTCGAGCCACAGCTTGAATGTTTGCTAGGTGAGAATGTGATGGTGCCTTTCAATAACTGTTGGTTTGTATTGGTTTTCTATACACGGTATATTCCAAATATACGTTATGCAGTTTTATGACCAGTGAATGTAAAAATAGAAGTTTGTCGTTTTCCTCTAATTCTAGAATCAATTTTATTCTCAGAAAGACAATAGTGAACTGATGTACACTTGGAATAAAATACTTTTTAATTTAGTATAAATATAGTGCATTACATTAGATATCAGTTTCCGACTTTATTTTTATTTTGATATTTAGTTCACTGTGAACCTTAATATAAAGAGCACGGTATTTCTAATAATATTAATACTCATATTGTTTAGTTTTATACAAATGAAAATACTTGTAATATTATACATGAAAGCACAATGAATAAATACCCGGCTATGTTCAAAAGTTGGTAGCATGTTTATAGTTTGATAACAGACTTTTCTGGGATTTTCGTATGGTGGAAGTAAATAGGGACAATAGCTTAACAATGGAACAGACGGAAACAATGTAATGGATCTTAAATCGGAATTATTTAAACATCTTTTTAGTTACGATAGTTATATGCATATAAAAAGCATCATAATGCCTATTTATTAATTCTTTGTTGGAACTATATAAAATGGGGCAAAAAATTTATTTCAAAAATAGAATTTTTGTTTTTTAATATCTACTTAGCATAATAGCAAATTATGTTTAATATATTGCAGAATCTTGTCAAATTAAAAAACAATATGCAGTAATTAATATTTAACCCTGTAAAAACCTGGAAGATGTCTGAGAGTATTAATTTTATGTCCTACAGTGAAACAATTTGCAATATACAAAATAAGTGTATATATATATGTATATATATATATATATATATATATATATATATATATATATATATATATATATATATATATATATATATATATATATATATATATATATATATATATATATATATATATATATATATATATATATATATATATATATATATATATATATATCTATATATATCTATATATATAAATCTCTATAAATCGATAACGGCTCAACGGATTTTAATAAACTCGGATCGTGAAAAAAGCATTCCTTGAGGATTTAATGTTATCTGTGTATTTGGTTTGAGATCTGGACACTAGAGGACGTTTTTTGATAATATAACAGAAATTACAAATTTTCTAAAAAAAATAAATGTATCGATATGATATATATATATATATATATATATATATATATATATATATATATATATATATATATATATATATATATATATATATATATAAGTAAACATCTTAAAAAAAATTGCCTACTTTTTGTCCTATCTAAGTGGTGGGGGATATTCAAATGTTTTTCCAAACAAATGTCTATGACTTAAAAACGGCTCAGCGAATTACAATAACTTGGTAGCGCTGTAAAAAGCAAACCATATATACATATATATATATATATATATATATATATATATATATATATATATATATATATATATATATATATATATATATATATATATATATATATATATATATATATATATATATATATATATATATATATATATATATCCATTTTCTACTATATACTAGTTCTTGCCGCGTTATATATTTTCTACTTTTGATTTACTACTCTTGGCTTATGAGTTTCGCCACAGGTGGCTATATGATGCTCCGTGGTAAATAGAGTATCAAGTCTGGCAAAGATTTCGGATGTTCTCTTGGTAATCACAAATGTCGGTTTTGCTCCTGTTGGTGACTCTGGTATTGTTTTGTGTATTCATTTTGGCGCTAGTTGTACTCGCCTTTCAACTAATTGATTATACTGATGAAGATCTTAAGTCAGAAACACGTGTCTATGGTTAGCCAAATTCATAAAGCAATGGAATTTGGCTAATCATAGACACGTGTTTCTGACTTAAGGTCTTCATCAGTATAGTCAACTAGTTGAAAGACGCGTACAACTAGCGGCAAAATGAATACACAAAACAATACCAGAGTAACCAACAGAAGCAAAATCGACATTTGTGATAATCAAGAGAACATCCGAAATCTTCGCCGAGCTTGATACTTGCCGCGTTATATATGTTCTACTTTTGATTTATTACTCTTGGGTTATGAGTTTCGCTACAGGTGGCTATATGCTGCTCCGTGATAAATAGAGTATCAAGTCCGGTAAAAATTTCGGATGTTCTCTTGGTAATTATCTCTATAGCTAATAAGAATGAAACTGCATTTAATTTTTTCATTTGTTTCCATGGTCTACTACTTATCTTATTGAAGGAAGCAACGAGTGCTTTTTATTTAAACACATAAATTGTGCATGTGTAGATTAATATTTCTTTGTTGGCTTAAAACAACTATCAAAATTTATTTTAAACATTCTTTCAAAGTAACAAATTTTGTTAAAATGTTCATTTTATTCGCTAATATTCCAGCTTATGAGGGCTTTGATTTTCTATTTTAGTGTGCAAAATATTATATGGACGTGTTTAAGTTTTTTTCCGCAAATCCGCTCTTTGTGCTTAGTTTAAGAAGAAGTTATAGAGATGCCACTTGCATGTGCTTATTTGAGCTTTATCTTGCTAAAAAATATCGATAGATATTATTTTTTTTTAAAAACTTGCAATTTCTGTTATAAAAAACGTCCTCTAGTGGTAAGTTACCAAATCACACACTCAAAAACTTAGGTAACGTTGAATCCCTAAGGTTTGCTTTTTTCAGCGCTACCAAGTTATTGTAATTCGCTGAGCCGTTTTTAAGTCATAGACATTTGTTTGGAAAAACATTTGAATATCCCCCACCACTTAGAGATAGGACAAAAAGTAGGTAATTTTTTTTAAGATATATATATATATATATATATATATATATATATATATATATATATATTGTTCGAAATTTTAGGTTAGAAACAATATATCGAGTAAAAAAATCATATCGATACATTTATTTTTTTTAGAAAATTTGTAATTTCTGTTATATTATCAAAAAACGCCCTCTAGTGGCAAGATCCCAATCCAAAAACACAGATAACATTAAATCCTCAAAGAATGCTTTTTTCAGCGATGCCGAGTTTATTAAAATACGTTGAGCCGTTATCGATTTATAGAGATTTATTTGAAAAAACATTTAAACACCCCACAACTTTATTTTCAGAAATAGAAGAAAAAGTTAATAAAAAAGACTTCGTTTTATCTTAGTTTTAAAATGCATACATTTTTGTGTTATCTTAATAACGAGAAACACCGCTTTTTTTAATTAAGTTGGTCATTACGCCCCCTAGCCGTCATTTTATAAACTTAAAAATTATTTCCAGAATTTTCTAGTAGACACTTTGCTTATACAATTTTTACCGCAAGTTTGTACAATGAGTGCTTTCTGAGATACAGCCCCTTACCTCGCCTATTTGCCCACCCTGTACAATGGAGATTAAAAGGCGAAGAGTTGGCAAAGAGAGCTATCAGCAGGTTGACACGAATTTGGAAACGTAGAGGATTACCAAAAAAGTAAAAATGAATATGTGAACAAGTGAACTTGATATTTTCAATCTTACTATTCGGCGCCGAGACATGGATAGTTCGAGCAGCAGAAAGAAAAGGATAAATGCATTTAAAATGTGGTGCTGGACACGAATGCTTCACATGCCACGCGTACGATAAATGCATCTATACTGAATGAACTTAATATTCAGGCAAGACTTTTCTGCTTTGCCTGCAGCGCGTTATGCAGGTCTTTGTTCACATAGCTCATTAGAACGGCGACAATCTGGAGAGGTTACTTTTAAGAGAAAGTCAATGTGGAAGGACGCAAAAATCGTGCCCTCTTCCCGACTAAACGACTAAGTCCAGAAAGCCACAACATTTTACATGCAATGGAAACATAAGACTAGTAATGATGATACGACTTAAATTTTGTTGCAGAATAGTATTAGAAAAATAAAACCAAGGAAGCTTCTTACATAAACCACACTGTACAAAGCGTTGTAAGTTTAGTACAGCTATATTATAACGTCCATATTCATACTCATTTAAGGCAGTTGTCGAGCGATGGAGAGATTCAACTTTAAAGTAAATTGTGGGAAATTTCCATTGACATTTTAAGAAAACTCTTTCTTTTAAATCTTCGGAGAAATAGTTAAAAACATTGAATATTTGTCAAAATCTTAGAAAATATTAAAATGTCAAATTTTAGAGTATTTAGTAGAGAACAATCTCCTTTTATATACCGAAAAATTAACATAACAAACAAATTTAATTTTTGGCTTTTTGGCAACTAAAATCTAATTTTAAATTGATTGAAACAAATATTTAAGTAAATTTTATATGTGAAACATGTGAACTAGTCTTTTAGAGAATGTTTTGATATATTATATAAACAATGTATGGACACACTAGTTCACATGTTGAGATATGTAATTTACTTAAAGAATAATTTGTTCAATCAATCTAACATTTAATATTTTATTAAGTTGCCAAAAAGCCAAAAAAGGGATTTGTTTTTTATTCTAAACGCAACAAATAATATTATGAAACAATAACCAGGCGTTAAATGATTTCGTGGCCAATTTTTGAAAACTTTAAACAAAAAAATTAAAAATATTTACATTCATAGAAAAATATTTACGATCCAAAAGCTAAAGCTGAAGTGATTTACTTTGGGTATAAATATTTCTGAACAGCTGACACGATTTTGGATTATTTTTCACAAAATAAATTTAAAATAGCCTGAAATGAAGCAAGATTGTTTAGGAACTTATTTTAGGCTCTTACATGAATAAATTTACACGCGACTGTTGTATCAGAACACTACGAAACAACCGAATTTGTCGAGATACAGTGTAGCAACACGCCAAGCAACAATTTGAGAATTTTCAGACCAAAAGGTATGCAGTTTTTTCTAGGCTACCAAAATATGACTCTAAGAAATCAAATAATGCAAAATAAACATTTTTTAGTTATATCTCTATATAATTACCCTCTTAGAAGCGTCATTAGTTTACTAATGAGCTGGATGTCCAATATAATATATGGTCGTTTAGTGAATAAAAATCAAATTAAAGTTTATTTGAATTTTTTAAAACAATACAATTTTTCAATAAATAAAAGGATATTTTGAACCAGAATAAAATAAAATATGACAAAAGTAAATTTTCGATAATCTTAATGATAAAACTACAGAATTTTACTCGAGACATTTTTCCTTCGTCGCGTCAGTTAATAAGACGTTGAAAAGTTTACACGTTTTACCCCATATCCTCTTAGGCTGTATTCAGTGTTTGCAAAGATTTAACGCAGGCATGAACAGGTAAAAATTCTTGAATTTGCACGAATATTTAGTAATTTATTCCATCTCGATGTTCCATACAAGCGCCAAAGCAAATTACGAATAACTTCACATAAACATTTGGTAAAAAACGTTGTGGCAAAAAATTGTAATAAATGCAAAGACATTTATAAAATTTTATCTATCCTTATTTTGACTTCACATTCTACTATAAATGCATAACTCTTATGCGGATTCGAAATTTATAGTTATAACAGATGTGGCTATTGCAGGAGGAGGATTGTAATTATAATTATTGGAGAGCGTTGTAAGTTTAGTACAGCTATATTATAACGTCCATATTCATACTCATTTAAGGCAGTTGTCGAGCGATGGAGAGATTCAACTTTAAAGTAAATTGTGGGAAATTTCCATTGACATTTTAAGAAAACTCTTTCTTTTAAATCTTCGGAGAAATAGGAAAAAACATTGAATATTTGTCAAAATCTTAGAAAAAATTAAAATGTCAAATTTTAGAGTATTTAGTAGAGAACAATCTCCTTTTATATACTTACCGAAAAATTAACATAACAAACAAATTTAATTTTTGGCTTTTTGGCAACTAAAATCTAATTTTAAATTGATTAAAACAAATATTTAAGTAAATTTTATATGTGAAACATGTGAACTAGTCTTTCAGAGAATGTTTTGATATATTATATAAACAATGTATGGACACACTAGTTCACATGTTGAGATATGTAATTTACTTAAAGAATAATTTGTTCAATCAATCTAACATTTAATATTTTATTAAGTTGCCAAAAAGTCAAAAAAGGGATTTGTTTTTTATTCTAAACGCAACAAATACTATTCTTTAGCTATATAATTTGGTTGAAATAGCTTTTGCTTGCTAAAAATGATTCACAAAGAAAAAAAAATAGGGTTCTTAATATGGAATCAAATTATTGCAGCTTTGAAAATATTATTTATGTATAATTTATCTCTACTTTTATATTCTGGGATATTTCGAGTGACTTGAATTGACTGTGAATGACTGACGTTAGAAAATGCCAATTTTACTACGTAAAGTCCGGACAGATCCTTTATTAGGGAATTATTGAATTGACCGTCATGATCATAGGTCCACAAAGGGCAACTAAAATGTTGAAATAAAACTTATTTATGTTTGCCACGATTCTAGTTTTTATCTGATATAGGGTAAGCTTTCGTGAAATTTGTTAGTTCTTCGGAGACCATAATTACATTTTTTTTTTAAACGGGTAGATATTGATCTCGAATGGTGTTTTCGATGCTTCGGTAATTACAAGGAGCGTACTAAATTTTTTCATTTAATTTTTATGATATTTTCAACGTCTTTGGTTAGTTGAGTTGTACTTTTCTTTTATACGTTTATTTGTTTCGTTTATTCTGCGGTGTAAGTTACATTTTCCAGGATGATACTGGTTTAATATTACACAAGTTACACAAGGTTCTAGAGCCTGCTATAGATACATCCTTTCCTAGAAAGGACTGCTTTAATGGCAAACGCACTTGCATTGGTAGTGAGGATAAAGATTCTTCAAAATTACAATTGGATCGGAAACAGGAGCTTTCTTTGAAATATTGAAACAAGCAAAACATTCTGAGTTTAAAAGGTTGTCTTATTTGTAGGAGTTTGGTTAGTGGTTTTGAAGTCTTAATCAAATTAAGTATAAAGCGTCGTTCTTACCTTTTGTACCCAAAAACGATTTAATGTCCTTTGGGGATGAAGTATTCTGATTAGATTCATTGTTAGTACCATGTCTAGTTTCATTTGATAAAATAATTCGTTTTAAGAAAAATTAAGTGACTTTTAGTCGAAGTTTTTAGTTGGTTGAGTGGTGTTCGATTGTTATAGGGTGTCGGAGCTAGACTAACTGTTTTTTTAGTTTTTTTAGACACTTTCGAATTCTAGAATAAATGTCCAAGGGTGACGTAGGGTTACTAGTTCTGATCAACTGTCCTAGACGAGGTTCTAGACCAGTTAGCAAGGAATTTAAAGCCATTGTTTCAATAGACCCTTTTGGGCTTCTTTTTGTTTTCTAGTTTTTAAATTTTTGGATACTAGCATGTTGAGATTTAGAATTGGTGATCTGCTCCAAAATGTTAAGTTGCATTAATTTATAAGATGTTTTGACGTTGAAGTTCTTAACTAAGAAACGTGAGATCTCTGGAGTCACCGATATGTAAATTCAAAAGTTGTTTAATTTCGAAGTAAGAACTTGGAATTCTGTAACTAATCAGCTCAGATGGCTTAGCTTTTTGTGTGTATAACAAGAAATATCTCTTGCTGTGTATTTCCTATATCATATTTATATAACAGATTTATACAGAGTGATTCAAAAGAAACACACAAAATTCATATCCTCGTTTTTCACAGAAACGCTGGAATACATAAAGTGACTTAAATAGTTTTTCTTCTTTTTGTAATATTTTCAGTATCCACCCTGCAACCCCTTGATTTGTAGGCACCCCAACTTTTTTTTCAAATGGCAACCTAGGTCATGTGGCGGCTCTATGGAAAGGTCTTTAAAAACTGAATTCGATACTAGCAACAAATTAGGGTTCTGCTCATTTCGGTACAGTAAAACGAGTCCACCTAAGTTTTAATTAGAATTAATATTCGAGGAAGATCCTCAGCACTCATCTGACTTGACTTATGTAACAAATCCTGAATGTGGTCTCCACCTTCTACTTGGCATGCACCGAGTCGTGGTAAATACTATCAACCGCACTTCGAATACTTTCAGCTGGTAAATTAGTAACCTTCATCCTTATTCTGGTAGGTCCTCAATGCCGTTTGGTCTATATGTAAATACTCTCTCCTTCAAATATCCACATAGAAAGAATTCCAATGGTGTAGGGTCCGGACCTTGGTGGCCATTCAATGGGAACTCTACCTTCTAAAATTTTGAACAAAATGCGATAGTGCGCCATCTTGTTTACACCATATTCTTTCATGAGGAATATCTGGATCACCCTCGTTAGGAAACATTATTGCTAATGCAGGTATTAAATCGATGAGAGGAAATTTAAGTAATGCTCAGCAGTAAGATTTTCTACAAATAAATATAGTCCTAAAATTTAATTATTTATTAAGCCAGCCCACACATTGACTATTTGGGAATGTTGTGTATGCCCCTCACGTATTCACTGCGGATTTTGATCAGGCCAGAACCGATAATTATGTCTATTGATCATTCCATTCAAAAAAAAATATAGCCTCATCGGAGGAGATAATATTTTGAAAAAATGTGTTACTTTCCTCATATATTCCCATAATTTCTTCACAGAACTGTAATCTCCTACCGTAGTCATCTACAAGAAGTTCTCTATAATAATCATGACATGAGTATGTCAAGTTTTTTGTCTTCAGTTAAAGCGGGTGGGGTCCGTTTAAAGTAAATCCCTAACTGTTCCATGCTCTTCAAATTTGTAAAATATTCTACTCACACTTGACCGTGCAATGCTCGGTACCCCCAACCCAACAATATCAACATTTCAATACGCTGCCTTTCTGAGAGCACCATAATTCAAAAATTTCAAAGTTCCAAAATACTAACACTTGCTTAAATTTCAATGATCAAACTGAAAGGATAACTGAATTTATTATTTTGTGTGTGTGTGGGTATTTGCCAAATTAACAACCGAAATGTGGGAAAAAACGGTCCTAGAATTTCAAGAATTTGGATACGTCCTTACCACTATTTTTTAATGTAAAAATTTGTGATATTAGAAAGTTTCTTCTTAACGTATGAGGCAATAATAAATACCACTAATAAGACTATCGTTGAATCAATCTAATAACTGAAGGTAATTTCGCACTACATTATAAGGATCTACTTTGATAGTTAATTTTACTTAAAACGAAAAGAGCAGACCTCTAATTGGTTTCTAGTACCGGATTCAGTTTTAGAAGACTTTCTCATAGAGGCATGTATATATATATATATATATATATATATATATATATATATATATATATACCCAAAAAGATTCCCTTATCTTCATATTCTAGTACAATAGAGATAATTTCCGAACGTGTATTTGTGTGTACCAATTGTTTTGGCACTTGTTGAGTGGTTTTAGGGTTCATTTTAAAAGAATAAGGTTAGCTGGAAATATATGAGATTGTGCTTAAAGTTAAAATTATTTAATCTAAAATTAAATTAATGCTATTAAACACTACATAAACAATTATAATTTAAAATCCACAAGGGATAATGAAAATATTGAAAAATCAAAAATATATCAATACAAAAGAAATAGAATAAAAATCGAGACGTTTCGTTACTTACAAAACTATCTTCATTCTGTGTTTTCGATTCAGCCACCAAATGATTCAGTTAGGTGTTTCCTCTGCATTTATTTGGAGTTCAGTTCCTCGCGTTTTATTTCCGTGAAGGGGATTAAATTTGTCGCAACCAGATGAAATTCTTCTGATCTTGCTAAAAACAACCTGAAACACGTAAGGCTTGGTTGTCATCTCCAGTGATACGTCATTGGAAAGTTTTTGATTCCCAATACATTGGCGCTTCGTTTTTTTTTAAATTCGGCCAATTCATTTAGAAGCTGCGAAGTCTTAAAAATGGATTATAACATTTGTCCAAAAATTCAAAAATAAATCGATTTTGCGTAAAAACTTATCGTATCAATGATGTAGATGTTAAAAATTTTGACCACCAACCTCCATATAGTGTCACAAGACTGCTATCTAATAATTAATGGTCCTATCTTAGTAGATTTAAATTTTTGGCGAGCGAAAACACGTTGATTTTTTGCTCACAAAAAAACCACTACTCCTACTTCTAAACCCACAATCTTAGTTTAAAACCACATGCAGCGACGATAAGCGATTCGCTGGTAAAAACGTCGGCTTTTCCGTAAAGATCAAAAACTGACCCAACTTATAGTATTCTGTAAACTTTGCCCAAATAATCTACAGGAATATGAGATTACAAAAATTAACGACAAGAAATAGTACAATTTTCAAATTTTACTTCTCTTTAAATAAAACCGATTCAATATTTACATTTTTCGGAAAGATTATTATTAATGCATTTTCAAGGGTTTTTAGCTTCTGAATAAACTGACTGAACTTCAAAAAGGAAGCGCTAATGTATGGGGAATCAAAAACCCTTTGCAATCACTTCCAATTTAAAAAAAAATAGGGAATAGGAGGGTAAAGTTTGGGCTATGACAACCAAGCTTGACGTGTTTCAGGTTTTTTTGACAAGATTTTTTCCTAGCAGTTATGCCTTGTAGGCCGTTTCCGATGGACTACCTTATATATATATAAATATATATATATATATATATATATATATATATATATATACACTGTGTCCCAGATTGCTTGTAATCACAGGGTTTCTCGGAAACCAGCAGAGATATAACTTTGCGGTTTTCGCGACCCTGTGTCACTTTTTCGAGAAACTTTGAATGTCGAAAACAGAACTGTGCCACATCGTTTTGTTCCCAAGATACAGGGTGAAATAGAGATTTTGCGCTTTTGGGGGTGGTATCATATTTCGGACACCCTATCAGATAGAGAAAAGGTAAAAACTGCTATGGATAGATATTTTTGCGTAGAATCCAGTGTTGTAGTCGCACAAATTTTTAGACAATCCGTTTTTGAGATATAGCCCAAACTTAGTATTTTTTAAATGGGACACCCTGTATTTTTTTATTCCAAAAAATTCGTCTTTTTTTCTCTTTAAAATGATGTATCACATTATGCACTTTTGACGTAAACTAAACCTTATAAACGCTATATTAAAAGAAAAACGTAAGTTGGCCATGGGTAGATATTAAGTGTCGAGAAGCAAAATTAAACAACATAAAAAATTAATAACCATTTTTTTACTATGAAATAAATAAACTTAATAATCTTGATAAACTTAATCACACTACTAAACAAATTCTACATAACTAGAAAAACTGTTCAAAATGGCCGGCCCCCTCACGAACACATAATTGGCACACAGTGCGAATTCTTCTTAGAGCATTCATCATTATTATAGGTCTATCTTCCAATGATCTAAATGCCTGAATGGTTACATTTTGCAGCTGCTCCATCGTATTGACTGGATTCAGGTAAATTTTGTTTTTTAAGTAAGACCAAACGAAAAAATCTAATATTGAGAGGTCTGGCGACCTAGCAGGCCACCTTACTGGTCCATTTGTACCAATCCAGCGATCGTGAAAATTTTCAAATAGAAATGGCCTTATAATTTGCGCATTGTGGGCAGGAGCACCGTCCTGCTGAAAGTAAATATTGTGCAGATTTGCTAGGCAAGTTATCCAATAAATCCGTTAGTATTTGATTTAAAATTGCTAGATATCTATCTGCTGTTAAATTATTATTGTAAATATGGAATGTAATCTTTGTTCCCAATATAAAGCAAGCGACGCTAAACCCAAACCTTCCTTGCTGCTGACATTCTCTTGTTAAAAATTGGTTTTCCGTATACCAGTGCCTATTATTATGCCTGTTAAAAATACCACTACAACTTATTTAGGCTTCGTCGGACCATATAACCTTGCTACCGAAGTCAGGGTCATTCTGGGTTTTTTGAAGATACCAGTTACAAAAATTTAGACGCCTTTCTGCATCTCCAGGATGCAATTGTTGTACTACATTTACTTTATAAGGCTTATATTTATGTTTTCTTAATATCCTTTGCGTTTGTGATTTTAACACCCCCACTGTTTCCTGAATATGCCTACATGAATTCGCGTGATTGGCCTGAATACTTGCTAGAACAACAATCTCATTGTTCTCGTGATTTCGTTTATTATATGTTTTAGCCCTGTGCTTTGAAAATGATCCATCATTAATTAAATTTAATTTAATTCGGCGAAAAATTGCCTTGTGTGGCTGAGGCCTTTCTGGATATCTACGATATAAAAAAAGCTTTTGGAAATACTCGTAGTCCATAACTCAAAGTGGAATTGAAAAAAAATTTTGAAAGGAGGTTCATAATAATTTAAGCGCTTGGTGCTTACCTGTTAAAATATAAATCAGGTGCTTGATCATTGTTTTCATGACATTCAATAAAACAAACCATCATATCATACTTATGACTATTTTCAAAATTATTCATTTCTTCTTCATATCTATTAATTTACCTGTTAGAATTATTGGTAACTCGTATGATAAGAGGATAAACACGGCAATATTTGATATATTTAAGAAACAAATAGTTCTGATTTTTGTTTCCATGCCATATTTCCATGGCCAACTTACGTTTTTCTTTTAATATTGCGTTTATAAGGCTTAGTTTATGTCAAAAGTACATAGTGTGATACATCATTTTAAAGAGAAAAAAAAAGGCAAATTTTTTGGAACCAAAAAATTCAGGGTGTCCCATTTAAAAAATACTAAGTTTGGGCTATATCTCAAAAACGGTTTGTCTAAAAAAAATTTCGACTACAGCACTGGACTCTACGTAAAAATATCTATCCATAGCAGTTTTTACCTTTTCTTTATCTGACAGGGTGTCCGAAATATCATACCACCCCCAAAAGCGCAAAATTTCTATTTCACTATGTATCTCGGGAACGAAACAATCTGGCACAATTCTGTTTGCGGCATTCAAAGTTTCTCGAAAAATTGACACAGAGTCGCGAAAACCGCAAAGTTCTATGTCTGCTGGTTACCGAGAAACCCTGTGATTACAAGCAATCTGGGACACAGTATATATATATATATATATATATATATATATATATATATATATATATATATATATATATATATATATATATATATATATATATATATATATATATATATATATATATATATATATATATATATATATATATATATATATATATATATATATATATATATATATATATATATATATATATATATATATATATATATATATATATATATATATATATATATATATATATATATATATATATATATATATATATATATATATATATATATATATATGTCCTTTTTGTTAAATAAATACAAAACACTGTTTAAATAACGTGTCGGTCATCTTCTTGTAAGAAAAAAATTGTTTTTATATTAATTTAAAAATATATGGGTTTAGTTTTAACAGTTTGATACTTGTAGGATAACCCTTAACATTATCAATAAATAGCAAGATATTCAATAACTTTTAAAATTGCTTTTGAGTTTTTGTGATTTATTTATGAAATTTTCTTACTGGTTAATGCTGTCCTAAAATAAGTCCCTCTGAACTTTAAATGAATTACATGATAACCTTAGTAAAACACCTGCTTGCCATAACTACCATATATGTGAACTAGCAAAACGCCATATGTTTTTAACTAAACATTAGCAGTTATTAAAATATAGTATTTAAATATTGAGTATACAAAACCAGCCAACAACCACGAGAGAGTACTGTTTAAATGAAATTCGTACTAACTAATAATAATATGCTTCTAGTCAAAATCCACAAATAAGACTAGTCCTTCCTCCTGTGAAGTTAACAGCTTTTTAATTACAGTATTGTGACAGATTACTTTGGCAATTTTAAATACTTTTTTTGTTTAAATACTGTCTCGTTGAAACCACATTCAATTTTACAGTAGAAACTTTCCAGAGAGGCTATAACAACTGAAAGGACCTGAAAGTGGCGTACAAATTTCGAGAAACTCAGAATCGTTAAATTAAAACTATTTTGATATTAGCCTGTAGTCCTTTATTTGTTTTCAAACAAATTCTTTTGAAACTAAATTCTAATTTGATTAAGCTACAAAATGCCAGGGGTTGTTCTAGGAACAAATACAAATGACAAGTGGATTCGAGCATTTGTAAAGTGTAATTCTACAAATTATATTCATGGTATCTGTATATATATATATATATATATATATATATATATATATATATATATATATATATATATATATATATATATATATATATATATATATATATATATATATATATATATATATATATATATATATATATATATATATATATATATATATATATATATATATATATATATATATATATATATATATATATATATATATATATATATATATATATATATATATATATACAGATATAGATACCATACATATAATTTGTAGAATTACACTTTACAAATTAATGCTCGAATCCACGTGTCATTTGTATTTGTTCATAGAATTTAGTTTCAAAAGAATTGGTTTGAAAACAAATAGAGACTACGGGCTAATATCAAAATAGTTTTAATTTAATGATTCTGAGTTTCTCGAAATTTGTACGCCACTTTCAGGTCCTTTCAGTTGTTATAGCCTGTCGTCTCTCTGGAAAGTTTCTACTGTAAAACTGAATGTGGTTTCAACGAAACAGTATTTAAGCAAAAAAAGTAAATATCTTAAATCGGTTTTATTTAAAGAGAAGTAAAATTTGAAAATTGTACTGTTTCTTATCGTTCATTTTTGTAATCACACATTCCTGCAGATTATTTGGGCAAAGTTTACAGAATACAATAAGTTGGGTCAGTTTTGATCTTTACGGAAAAGCCGACGTTTTTCCTAGCGACTCGCTTATCGTCGCTGCATGTGGTTTTAAACTAAGATTGTGATTTGGAAGTAGTAGTAGTTTTTTTGTGAGCAAAAAATCACCGTGTTTTTGCTCGCCACAAATTTAAATATATTAAGATAGGACCATTAATTATTAAATAGCAGTCTTGTGACACTATATGGACGTTGGTGGTCAACATTTTTAACATCTACGTCATTGATACGATAAGTTTTTACGCAAAATCGATTTATTTTTGAAGTTTTGGACAAATGTTATAATCCATTTTTAAGACTTCCCAGCTTCTAAATCAATTAGCCGAAATTTAAAAAACGAAGCGCCAATGTATGGGTAATCAAAAACTTTCGAATGACATATCACTGTGAATAACACCCACTCTTAAGTTTGGCTATGTTTTTTGCGTCAAAGGTGTCTCCCTGACAACCAAGCTTTACGTGTTTCAGGTTGTTTTCGGCAAGATCAGAAGAATTTCAACTGGTTGCGGCAGATTTAATCCCCGTGACAGAAATAAAATGCGAGGAGCTGAACTCCAAATAAATGCAGAGGAAAAACCTAACTAAATCATTTGGTGGCTGAAACGAAAACACAGAATGAAGATAGTTTTGTAAGTAAGTAATTGATATATTTTTGATTTTTCAATATTTTCATTATCCCTTGTGGGTTTTAAATTATAATTGTTTATTTAGTGTTTAATAGCATTAATTTCATTTTAGATTAAATAATTTTAATTTTAAGCACAATCTGATACATTTCCATCTAATCTTATTCTTTTAAAATAAACCCTGAAATAACCTCAACAAATGCCAAAACAATTGAAGTAGAACCCTATACACTTTCGGAAATTATCTCTATTATAGAATATGAAGATAAGAGAATCTTTTTGGGTATATATATATATATATATATATATATATATATATATATATATATACAGAGTTGTTCAAAATAAACGCACAAAATTCATATCTTCCGTGTGAGCCATTATTCACAAAAACGCTGGAATACTTGAGGTGGTTTAAATAGTTGTTTGTATTTTTGTAATATTTTCGGCCCCTCTCTGCAACTATTTAATTTGTAGGCACCACAACTCTTTTTTTTTGAAAATGGCAAGCTAGGTCATGTGGGGGCTCTATGAGAAAGTCTTCTAAAACTGAAGCCGGTACTAGAAACAAATTAAAGGTCTGCTTTTTTCGTTACAGTAAAATGAGTCGACATAAGTTTTTAATTCAAATTAACTATCAAAGTAGATCCTTATGATGTAGTTCGAAACGACCTTGGTTACCTTCAGTTATTAGAGTCCATCCATCCGGGTGTACATCCGAACAGTGAACAACAAAAATTATGAACCGGGAAAACAACAAGTAGTCTTACCATATGTAAAAGTCACACCAGACAGAATCGGAAGGATTCTTAGGAAACACAACATACAAACAATACACAAGCCAAAAACAAATATAGGTAAAATATTTGGAAACCCAAAAGATAAAATCAAACTGGAAAACCACGCGCTGCGAAAAGTTGTACGTGGGACAAACTAATAGGCGAATATCAGCAAGAGTGGAAGAGCATAAACTCAGCATCAAAAATAAACAAACAACCTCAGCTTTATTCCTACAGTATCAGGAAACTGGCCATAAAATAAATTTCGATGGTATCGGAGGGGGTGGGTATAAAAGGAAGCGTCGCAGCCACCAACACTTCAGTCTTCATTCGGACGCGAGAAAGAAAGCTTCGAAAATGGCAAATGAGATTTTGGTGAAACGTCAGCAAAACTGTTTTTCAGAAGGACATTAGTGAACGGCTGTACACCCGAAATGAAAATACATTATATGTATATATATATATATATATATATATATATATATATGTATATAACCCTAGTTTGGTCTATATCTCAGAACTCGTTCACTCTGAAAAAACTGTATGTTCTTGGATTCTATGGAAAAAAATCTATAGAAATCAGTCATTACTTTTTTGCTATGGGTTCATCTTACCGAGACACAAGGGATGCCTGAAAATTAAAAAATCTGAAAATTATCCTGTTTTTTTAATGCAGGTGATTAGGAATGACCATATCTAATTTAACTTCTAAAATTGTAATTTAATTCGAAATTAAAACATTGACTTTTAATTTTCATTTGTAAATTTGCGCGTATCATTGCCTCTAAATTCGGTGTTCAAACCCAACCGCGCGACTCTGGTAAGGTACCGAGTCGCTAGTCGTTCTCTTGAGAGAGCGAAAAGAGAGCGAATCAAGACGTCTGCCGACGAAGTGTGTGTGTGCTCATCATCCCATCAGTAAGGTAAGACATTGAATTTTGGGGACCGTTCTGGTTATCATTTCTATTCTCGATATTCCTTTCTTTAAATACCGCTTTCCTGTACTTCGCGTACATTTTTGGTCCAATTTCGAGCACGGATTTTGATCCTAGCATTAATTTCGTTTCTGGTAAAAACAAGGAATATCTCTAATTTCTAATTTCAATGTTTTATTTTGCTGCTTCACAGTTTTTTTTTCCTGTATTTAAAAATATTTTACTATTGTGACTATTTTTTTGCTGATTCATAAAAAAAATCTTATTTAAAAAGTGAAATTATTCAGTTATATACTATAATAATTAATATCACACCAACAAATAACATTTAACCAAATTTTCTTTAAAAGTAAATAATTTTAGGTTCATCCTTTAAATTATTTTCCCAAGTTTCGGGCACATATAATAAATATTGGCATTTTTAGGTAATTTTAACTCTGGTAAATTAATTTATTTCATTGGCAATTTATGCATACAGTGTCGAATCTTATCATCGCAAACGGGTTGTTTTTTGTGCCTAAATATTTCAGGTTCCTCGATTCGAGGTTAGCTCGGGTACTCTCGTTCTCAGCGGACGCTGCGGGCGTGAACCGTCATAGCGTCTTTCATTATAGCTCAAGCGTCGATATACAGTGGCGTACAGCTATTGAAATATATTTCGCATCTTGCAATTTATATAATTGGTGTTATTGTTAATTAAATTGTTTTTTATTATTATTTTGCAATGCCTCCTAAGCTAAAAACATATGAAATTAAACGCAATCTTTGTTTGAGTCGAATAAAAGAAATTTATAATCTCTCTAATGAGGCTTCAACTGATCCAAATAAATGTTTATTATTTAAAGTAAGAGGTTTACGACTTAACGATTTGATGACAGATTTTAATAATGCTCAATTTCGAGATTTTAGCGTCATCCGAAAATCCTGAAGATGAAGATAACATTAGAACAGAATTTGAAAAACAATTTTTTTCTGCAGAAACTATTTTTTATTCTCTTTTTAAGCAAGATTTTCCAGACATGTCTAGGTCTTCTAACGACCCAAAACCAACTGCAAAACTTCCAAAAATTTCGCTGCCTATTTTTGATGGTAATTTTCAAAACTGGCCTTCTTTTATCGATTTGTTTGATTCATTGATTCACAAAAACAGATCATTATCCAAGATTGAAAAATTTCGATATTTAATCACGTCTTTAATTAATGAGCCACTTAATTTAGTCAAAACAATTCCAGTGGTAGATGCCAATTATAACATTACCTACGATGCATTGATAAATAGATATCAGAATAAAAGAAAGCTTGCCACACTTTATTATTCTATGTCTTATGTCGTTAAAAATTAAAAATGAACTTATATCAGTTGTAAAAAAAGGTCAATTTGATCCTCGGAAATGGTCGAGTAATTCGCAAGACTTTTTAGAAACTTTGCCTTCATCAGTTCACCAAACAAGTATTTCTTTTGACGAAAATTCTGATACCGTTTTAAAAATCTTAGGCTTACTATGGTGCCCTAAGAGAGACATTTTTTCATATAACGTTCGATTCGAAAATAATCTCTGTACTAAACGTACAATTCTATCCGACGTAGCTCGTATTTTCGACCCCCTTGGTTTTCTTGCCCCCTTGATTCTCTTTGCTAAACGTCTTATACAAAATTTGTAGTGTCATGGTATAGGTTGGGATGAAAATCCTCCTGATAATATTGTTAAACTCTGGATTCAGTTTAAGAGCGAATTAAAATTAATTTCCTCGATTAAACTTAATCGTCGTGTACTTACAGATAATTCGTCTTGTATTGAAATTCATGATTTCGGGGATGCTTCTGAAGTAGGCTACGCGGCTGTAGTTTATTTTCGTATTCTAGATAATTCTGATCATCCTACAGTAAATCTAATCTGTGGTAAGTCTAAAGTTTCACCATTGAAGCGAATATCTCTTCCTCGTTTAGAGCTATGTGCGGCGCTGCTGTTGTCTCACTTAATAAATTCTGTGATTACTGCTTACTCAGATTTGTCATTTTCAAAAATATATGCATATTCAGATTCTTCTGTTGCCTTGGCCTGGATCAAAGCCTCACCCCCTAAATCGAATACATTTGTGGCTAACCGTGTTAGTAAAATTCAAGATCTTGTACCAGCTCATTGTTGGTATTATGTGTCTTCAGGTTCCAATCCAGCTGACGCAGCGTCACGGGGTTTATTACCCGCTCAGCTTCTTGAGCATCGGAAGAAAAATATTCTTCTCTATTAAAAATACAGCGAATTATGTCATATCTATTACGATTCGTACATCGTAAAGTGAATGTTGAACCTGAAATTCCCAAAACGTGTATCTCAATTCAAGAGCTTCAGGCATCATTGATGTGTTTAGTTAAATATGTTCAAAATAAGGTGTTTGCCAACGATATTAAGCAAATATTGTCAAAACGTCTACCCTCAAAACCTCTACAGAAACTTTGTCCCTTTTTAGATCACTCGGGTGTTCTCAGAATGGGCGGACGTTTATTACATGCAAATATACCATTCGAACAAAAACATCCAGCACTACTTCCAAGTCACCACCGTCTTACTAAATTAATTATCACACATTTTCATGATACTTATCTGCATCCAGGTCATCTAACTTTACATTACTTACTCCTGCAACGTTTTTGGATTATGTCACCTAAACGAGCTATTCGACACTGTCTGTCTTCATGTGTCAAATGTCTAAGATGCAAACCTGTCCCTAGTCAATCTTAAGATGAGCGAACTGCCAAGTTTCCGCGTAAACCAGCTAAAAGCTTTTCAGTGCGTAGGAGTAGATTTCGGAGGACCCTACCTTATAAAATTAAGTAAGCATCGTGGTGCTAAAACGCAGAAGGCGTATATCTGTCTTTTCGTTTATTGTTGAACCAAAGCTCTGCATGTTGAATTGGTTTCTGATTTGATTACAGAGGCCTTTCTAGCTTCTCTGCGGCGATTTATAGCTAGAAGAGGTAAAGTAACAGAGATCCATAGTGATTGCGGCACTAATTTTATTGGTGCTGCTAAATATCTTAAAGAAATTTTCTCCAAAGCAGGCTTCTAAACTCACGTCCTCTCTATGACTTAAGTTCGGACCCTAACGACTTAACAGCTTTAAGTCCCGGCCATGTCCTGACTCTGGCTCCATTATCTACAATCCCTGATTCCGACCTTACAACTCTAAATATTAATCGCCTAAATCTATGGCAACTTTTAATTCGAATGCACCAGGACTTTTGGAGGCGGTGGAGCCGAGAATATTTGCGTAATTTACTTCAGCGAAGCAAATGGACTGTATATTCTAATCTTATCAAAACAGGTACCCTTGTAGTCATTAAAGATGAGAATCGACCTCCATTAAAGTGGCCGTTGGGGAGAGTTTGCGAAATCCACCCCGGTTCAGATAACATTATTCGTGTAGTCACATTAAAGACTGCAAACGGATTTGTTAAGAGGCCAGTTGTTAAATTGTGCCCACTGCCTTTGCAGCAACAAAATTAGTATCTTGTAATTTTAGTTCTTGCTACATATACATATGTGTATTATATGTGTCCCCGGGAATTTGGGAAATAGTATTTAATAATATAATTTTATTTTCTGTCATATATATCGTTGTAATTAATAAAATACATTAATGTATTTTGGTGGGCGGTATGTTAAGGAATTACTATATCTAATTTAACTTCTAAAAAATTGTAATTTAATTCTAAATTAAAACATTGACTTTTAATTTTCATTTGTAAATTTGCGCGTATCATTGCCTCTAAATTCGGTGTTCAAACCCAACCGCGCGACTCTGGTAAGGTACCGAGTCGCTAGTCGTTCTCAAGAGAGAGAGAAAAGAGAACGAATCAAGACGTCGGCCGACGAAGTGTGTGTGCTCATCATCCCGTCAGTAAGGTAAGACATTAAATTTTGGGAACCGTTCTGGTTATCATTTCTATTCTCGATATTCCTTGTCTTTAAATACCGCTTTCCTGTACTTCGCGTACTTTGAAAATTTTCTTCGCGGCACCTTTTGTTTCATCAAAAACTAGCACACTATATCTTTACGAATAACCGAGATATCCCATATTGATAACGAAATCCGGACACCAGGTACAAATTATATATAATATATAATATGAGTGCAAAAGCAATAAGCGTAAACTAGAAAACGCAAAAAATCACAGAGAAATATATGTTCCTCGAATATGATTATTTGTTTACCAGCTTTTAACAAAAGATATAGGTCAAAAGACTTCCTTAAATAAAATTAATGAAATTAATATTCTTTCCCATTTTTTAAAGCACCACGTCGATCATTTCTTATTCTGGAAGAACTGAACTTGAAAATATTTTATTTCATTTTAACGAGAAAAACAAAAACTGCTGTTGGCTAAATATTTTTTTGCCTTTCCATTCTAAAGTTTGCGCATTCATTCTTTAGACCTAAAATGTTGAGAAAAAAATATAAAGATACAAATTTCATTTTTGAGCAAAATATCTAATGTTTCTGTTATTGCTCCTTAGGCACACTGAAGAATACTTTTTCGTTTATTTATTATATAAATGAGTGGAGTGCCAATCCTTGTTTTTTGAACAACTGCTCGTAAACAGATATTTATTCTTTATCTTTTGTTTAAGTGGATATATTTTTTACAGTAAAAAGATTCCCAATATATTTTCTACAATTAATTTAAAATATGATCGAGTTACGTGAAACCAAGTATCATCAGCGAAAATGAAGTGTAATATAAAATATATAAATATAATATAAGATATCTATATATTACACATAGCAGGTGTGAGATTTTGCGGGGCCGCCCTTTAAAAATTTTAATCCGGGATACCTAACAAAGAACCAACCAATTATCAACTCCACTAAAAATAAAGAACCTTATTTTGTATTTGAATACCAACAAGCAGCAAATAAAAACATGACTGAAATGATGAAAAAAAAATTATATTACGATAGTGTCTTAAGTAATCTCTTATCTGTGATTCGGTATCTAGCGGGTTGAAAATCGAGGCCGATGCAGATTGAAGCGCAAGGCTGTGTGCGGTACGCCAATTGCGACGAGTGCCGCGTGCCGGCCCGCATTTAATTAAGCAAAATGTACCATTATCGGGTCCGTTCCTAGGCGGTGGCGGTGTGCAGATTGTGCCATGCACGAGGGTAGCAGCTCGAAGGGGCGGCAAAATTTCCGTAACCAAAAAAAATATAAATATGGTGGTAATAGCCACGAACTGTATACTCATAATAACGGAAACTTTTTGAAGGCATTTGAAATGGTTGCGAAATTTTCAAAATCCGCATCTTAATCTTTACGAATATGTAGATTGTCTTCAAAACCTAATTAAATATTTACAGTCTCTAAGAACCGATGAAGCATTTGAATCATTTATTGAATCATTTAATAAAACTTCATCAGAGTATTATTCTTCATAAAGAAAAAACTACACAGTTTGAGTATTAAGCAAAAGATGAACCCATTCTAGATAGAAATGTATTTTAAAATTAATTTTTATTTTAATATTGTATACAGCAAATGTTTCCTTGAGGGATATATAAATATATGTTTGCTATAAAATATATATATCCTCAGATGATCATTAATTTTTGACGAAAATTTGAAGTCTAATCGGGTAAGTAGTTTTTTATATATGTCGCGAGCAGACTGACTGACAGCCTGACAGATAGGCCGACGGAATCGAACAAAACATGTTTTTTGTCATCTAGGGACCCTGAAACGTGAAGATTTGAAAAAATCTCGATTACAATACTTCCCTTTTATGAGAGAAGTATATATATATATATATATATATATATATATATATATATATATATATATATATATATATATATATATATATATATATATATATATATATATATATATATAATATATATATATATATATATATATATATATATATATATATATATATATATATATATATATTATATATATATATATATATATATATACATTTATATATATATATATATATATATATATATATATATGCAAAGATTTGTATAAATTGTTAACAGAATTCTATACACTATCATCTGAAGGGTTAATGAAGCATGGACTTGGATTTAGCTTTACAAGTCCAAAATGATGGTGGCATTTTTATGAAGAAATGTGTATTTACAAATATTTATTTCCAACTTCTGAACTGCCCTTAAAAAACTTAGAGAGGATTGTGAAAACTGGTTTAGTATCTTCGGTTCCTAATTTTGCTACTGCTCTAAAAATATTTCTTACCTTACCAGTTGCCGTGGCAACAGGCGAAAGAACGTTTTCAAAATTAAAAATTATAGAAAATTATCTCAAAACGTCTATGTCCCAAATCTTGATAATATTATTGATAAATTTGCTAGTATGAAAGAGCAGAAAGTCGTTTTGTAAAAAGTATTAAGTTGAAAATAATTTTTTGTTGTGTTTTTAATAATACCTATTAATAAGTTTCTTTTATGTTTCTAGAAAAATGAAAATGTTCCTTCATTTAAATAAAGATATTAAACTTTTTAACGTATATGTTTCTTATTGGTTTGAAATGTTTTTTTAAGGGGCGGCAATTTTTTTCTTGCACAATGTCGGCAGACCCCCAGAAACGGGCCTGACCATCATATAGCCAATAGTGTGATTTTCGCTGCTTTGATTGGTCGAGACCAAACGCAGGTACGCTTTGCCAAACTTTACTAAAACCTGGTGCATTATGCCTTAGACCAAATAACGATAAGCTTTCATGAGCCCTGTTAATACTACACAGAAACTGCAAATGCTATAAGGATGTTTGAAACATGTAATGCAGATTAGAATAACATATTATAAATATAATGTATAACTGTTACATATACATATAAAGCTATTATGAGATTTTTACAAATATACACGGTGGTTATTATAAGCAAATTCTCATATCGAGGTTCACTTAAATATACGTCTGTAGAAGCTTCGTTTGAAAAGTATAATGTGTTATAATTTTAAAGTAAAAATAACAATTATAATTAACACAATGTAAAAGCTAATTTGATATATACATATAGTGTGTCCACGCAAATGGTACACATACCTACGGGAATCTTTAATTATGCCCCACTTCATAACTATTATCATCTATTAAAGTTTAATAAATTAGATTTTTATGTTTTTGGTATTGTACACATTTTGCGAATTTAAACACATTGTATGCAGTAACTTGTATCTTGTAAACGAAGGGTTTGCGGACTATAATATTTTATTCCTAGAACTGCCCATAGAATAATCCTATTTATTATTTGATCATAATTTCAGGATCATCATAAAATAAAAATAACGCTTATTTTATATATTCTAAATTGGTTATAAATTTCATACAGTATGGGCCTTTTTGGCAATGCCTGTATTGGAATCTTGGAAACTATGAAAAGCAGTAAAGATTTTTGTATATTTTCAATTTAAACATTAAAATTTGTAAAATTATTTTCAAAGCAATTTTACAAACCACTGATTATTGCTATAATTAATTAATTTAAGCAATAAGCAATTCAACGATCTATCACACTTGAATATCCGATATGTAATTCGGGTTTGTCCTATAAAATTGAAATACCCGTTTCTCTTGTTCTCATAGAGCCATTATGGAAAGTACCCGAACTACTTATTTGACAAAAATTGAAGAAACACTTGATTTAAAAGTGTGATATGTCGTTGAATTGGCTATTCAAAAAAAAAAAGAATTGGAATAATCCATTATAGCGCCCATACAAAAAAGGAAGTTGATGAAGATCAGAATAATGAAAATGTCGAAATTAAAAACTAATATGACAATTATTTTCTACTTGAAAAATTGGTTCAAAAATATTTTTCCAGATTTTAAACATTATTACAAAATAAAAAATTTTAAATAAATTCTCTCTTTTCAGATTTTCAAATTAATTCACAAGCCAAAAAAAGTGAAAAGTACACCGCTGGCACCTTTAAACTATTTATAAAATTCTTTAAAATTTTGCTCATTTTTCAAATAATGACGGCGTAACTGCAAAGTTGTCATATCAATCCGCCAACTTGGATTTATTTAGTATAATTTTTCTTTTAAATTTCACTTATTCCTAAAAGATCTAAAGCCATAAATTTAATTGCATATCAGTACTATATTGCATTGCAGTTTCTGAATAATATTTTCATTAGGTTGAAGGAAAGGCATATTGCCATTCGATCTAGGGCATAATGCACCCGTTTTAGTGCAGTTTAGCAACACGTACCTATGGTTGGTCCGATTAAGCTATGGCGAGACATGGCAAAATGTACCGCGTTTTAGTCACATTTGGCAAAACGAGCAATCAGAGCAGGGAAAATCGCACTATTATGGAACGCCGTTTTACTTTTTAGTCATACGCGTCTTTGATACCAAATTTATTTGCAAAACATATAAATGATGCTGCCTGCATACAATTTTTATTCTTTTTAATTCTTCCGATATCGAATTTTTGTGGATACCGATTTTACCGAATGACATTTTTATGATAAGCAATTTCTTTGCAGACCATTTCAATTGATACCACAAAAAAGTAGTTGTTTATCCTTTTTTAACACGTATACAGCCTACTTAAAATTTTTATATACATGCGTCTTTCCTTAGTTATTGCATTTCAACAAATCGATGTTAATAAAAATTGGTATGAAATAAATGCTATATACAAAAATCAGTTTAAATATTTAATAAATTGACTCTTATTAAAATGTAATCGCTTCAAACGGGATCGCAGTAAATTAATATTAATACCGAAAACATTAGAATGCAATAACGACTTTGTGGAGATTAATTTATTCCAACCGTATGAAGGCAAATCTGATTTAAGAACTCATGTAATAAAAAAAATTAATTTATTTTTATCGCATATCAAAAAAAATTAAAGCATCTCTTACGATATCATTTCTTTTTAATGTCAATTCCATTAACACCCTAAAAATGTAAATAGAATAATGCTCATTATTTTGATTTTGATTTTCGTGTATATGTAATTTATACTACATCAAACGGATATAACACGGGCCCTTTACCATTGAAATTAAAATACTTGAATATACATTTGAATAAATAAATAAAAGTTAATACGAGATTTAATTGTATAAGAGTTGTGGAATTTAAATGATTAGCGGGTATAAGGTAACTGGTTTTATTTAATATGCATTGTTTTGATTTCGAATTTTTATTAATGTCGATTCTTCTGAATATCAATTTTCATTGAATGCAGCCACCTTGTTTCAATTTTAATTATCGGACGTGGAGCGATCTAGTGCAAACTAAGAACAACAAGAGCAGAAATCTGTAATTTTTTAAATACCCGAGTTTCTGGCTAGTCATGCGTTCGAAGATTTAAAAGTGCATCTAAAATTAAGACTGTGTTGTGCATGACGTTATGACGAGTCGGATGCGAATAATGAAAAACATATTCGTAGGTAATCAATGACAGTTAAAACGTGTTTAATTATTGTTCGATTGGGAATACTTAGTTATTAAATCATTGCGGAATACGATATACACCCCTATATTTAAAATGTGACCACGTACAAAATTACAGATCATAATGAAAAAAAGTTAAAACGAACGTATCTAGCTCCCAACATCCTATTCCAAAACAAGCTATTCTATATATTTATACCAGAATAAAGAAAACAAGGTTTTGAATTTCCCAGCTATAATTCACAGATTACCACACAATGTAATTTGTAATGGCAAATTGCAATTTCTCCTGGAAGCTGTGTGCCGGCGACATGCTCTACTACAGTTTTTTTTTGGCTTCTTAAACGTGATTTAAAGTAGGCTGTCCAGATTTTTTTAAAATGAAAAGAGTATATTTCGACGAAATGTAAAAATGGGTACCAGCGTATAATAATTAAGTAAAGTCTTATCACTTTCGCAGAATTCAATGACTTTCAATAATAATTATAATACACATAATAATATGGACTAAAAATAACAAAAATAATTAGAAAATGGCACCAGATTTCGCAAAATAGAGATCATTTGTCCCAGATTTCTCATAATAGAGGATATTTGTCGTATTTATGGAAATAGTAAGAGTACCAGAGTACATGGACCCGAAAAAGACAAGATTCCTCTTAAAAAGAGTATATGTGGTCACTCTATTTAAAGCAAACTGTAGTAAGGTTGTATAGGTATATCACTATATCTTTATTTACAATATTTATTTGATAATTAGGACACTATTTTCATGTTTGTCTCCCTTGTTTTCACTTTCAATGCTGCGTGTCGATCAAGATACGGATTTACAAAAATGAACACATCAGTGGTGTATTTAGAATGCCGTCTTAGAGGGGGAGGCAAACATTTGATAACTAAAAAAAAGTTCTAGGTTCTTGTTGGAACAACATAAGCATGAAGACTAAAAAAAACAAAGTTCTCAATGTTTGTGAGGTAAAAGTCCCGAAATGCTTTATATAATGTAATTTTTGCTTGGGTTATTAGCTCGGGGGAAAGGGGGTGCAGGGTGCATTTGTCTCCTGCACGTACTCAAATCGAAACTGTCGTATGTTTGAATGCAGAACATGTTATATTGAAGAATACCCCAAAACAAAAACATTGCATTCATGCCCTATTATCTTGGTAATTTTGTTCACAAGGTCTCTTTACACACAGCTTTGTAGGTTACACAAGTTTAACCTACAAAGCTGATTTTTTTTCTATTTTTAGTTTTTACATTCTGGTACTCACGCACATATTATGAAATCAAGGGCTTTTAAAAAACGCAGGTCTATCTAAAAAAAAATTAGTTGATCTGACCGCGAAAAAGAAACGTCGGATTTCAAATCTATGTGCACCATCTTGTTGATAATGGAAAGTAGCTATAAAGATATAAAATTTATTTTGTAATATCTCTTCAAATACAGCCTGAAAAAAATAAAATATGTATAGCTGATTTTTCGGTATTTTACGTACCTATATCCTCGGAGATAGTCATATTGTCTAACTTTGTTAACCTAATAATATTCGATGTTAAATTGCGCAACTTTGCTCTATTTTAACCGACATTGTATCGAATTTGTAACACCCTGTATATGTTTGCGTGTTTTCATTCGTTGGGACCATTTCGGTATACTACCTCAATGGTTGAGATATTCCAACTACAACCATATGTAATTCTCACATTGAATGCTATTTTTTAACTAATTTTTATTTCTCAATCTAGAGTGCTGTGATTTGGCAAAAACTATTAACTTACCTCCAAGAACCCTGAGAAAAATAAAATTATCTGTCTATTCACTAAACATCTTTTACGCCCATTTAAATATTAAACGATTTTTTCTAAGAAATCTTTTTTTTTATGTCGCTCTTCGGGTTAGCCTTTGCGAGTAATATATAATGATACCCCCCACAACAATATGCAGTATTTTAAAAAATCGGCAAATAAAGGCATAATATGCATTTAAGCCTAAGCAATTTCTAGTCACCCTGATATACGAAGGTTCTGGTTTGACACGTCATGGTTGAAGTTACAATATCATAGTATATCAAAATAACAAACAAATATAGGGCGTCCCATTTAAAAAACAAAAGTTAATAGCAGAAATTCGGAACTAAAAGAAGATACGGCAACACTGTTACAGTAAGATATATCATAAAATAGATAAAAACTCAAAGTGGAGGTGCTACAGATAGAACGTTTAAACACGCATTTCAGATTTCAAAACATAAAAATAGCTTTCTGGATAAAAAATCAGATTCAGCTTTTGCTGGAAGAACATTCATTGCTTTATTTTACACCTACCAATAAAATAGAGGTTGTGTTGTTTGATTGAAATTGTTATATCATTGTATAAACGGGGGCTTAACAATACTGCTTGTATACATATATATATATATATATATATATATATATATATATATATATATATATATTTTTAATAAATTAAAAAATAAATCCGAATTCAATGGCCGATTCAAATTATAAACCTTTCATTAACATCAGAATCAGACACTATCACTAACCGAGAAAATAAGTGTTACTTCACAGATTGTTTTGTAATCTGTGACAATATAGCTTGTACAAATTTATTTAAAACTAAAATCTCGAAGTGTTGAAAGTAGTTTGCCGAACCATCGACGTCGCACGTCATGCGAATACTATTTTTTGCCTTCGCCCTCCCACTTCATATACTAACGGCCCGCCACTGACTCAGGCCCCCGCCGTCGCGTCGGCAGTGGCCCCAGCAAAGAGCTTGCGCGTCCTGTTTTTGCGGGGATTTAATGATTGAAAAAGCCACAACGCGTAAGGCTCAAATATGTGGTGGGGGCCCCGAGAGACATCAGCAAGCGAAATATAAAACTGAGGATCTTTTCTTTTTTTTGTCATCATGTAAATTTTGAGTTGCTGCCGAAGGGCCCCCAAATACGTAAAACCCATTGACCGTTTTTTGTCATCGCAAAACTTTGCCTCGCCCAGATGAGCCCCAATCATCGTAAGTAGTTAATTCGGCCTTGTTGCTTCTAGAAAAGCACCCTCTATAACACAACATGCGAGTCGCTTTTTAATCCTCATTGTTTATAAAATTATGATTAACACCACGATACACTTACAACGGTATACCCACTCCGGCGCCGGTCTCTTCAGCATTCAGCAAGAAAATAAAATTGAAGTTTACAAATATCAGATTATCTAAAGTGTTCATCGTGAGGATTCGTGATATTTATTTTGATTAAAATAATTAATTAATTTAAAATAAAAGTTAAGAATGCTGCAAGTAAAATAATTGCAGGGGAAACTTCCATTCATATTTTATAACATTTGTTACTTGAGTTGCTGCACTAGTGCCGTCTATTGACATTTTTAGTTTTTACTTGCAATTGAAAAATACAAACCAGTTTCAAAAGTGCCCTATACAAGTAGCTAAAACCATATTGTTCTATTATTATAGTAAATATATCCTAAATTACCATTTTTTAAATTTATCTTAACAGCTTGACGGTAAGCACCAATCCACATTTTTTAAAATGTATTATTTTGGAAATTTGAAATATTTTATATCTGCCACTTTTGTTTATCGATTATAATTTCAATCTCGATTTCTACTGCCTGCAACTGCACAGGTAGGACGTAATAAACTGTATTGAAAATAAAATCTTTAGATTCAAAATAATTAGTTTAATAATTTTAAAAACATTTTATTGAAGCGTAAATTCTACAAACGTTTTCAAATGACAATGCATTACGGCCTATTTGAATCCCAAACGCTGTACATAGATGTGACGTACTTGCGCGAGAAAGACGAGTTTAAATTCGGTCCGTATCATCGTCGTTTATTGCACAAATGATATTAAAAAATCAGCAAGCAAGATTACTAGAATGCAATCCAATGTTAGCGCAATACGCAAACCAAAGAAGTCGGCTCATACTTCAGAACACAGAAAACCAGACCAGAGAAGCTCCAGAATTTTACAAACCTTTTTGAGCGCGAGACTTCTCTTTCGTATGACGACACATTCGCAAATTAATTTGGTTATCGAACACACTCACGCAAACACATTATATTTCTTTTGGGAGGCTATAGATGGCGAAACTTCCGATAATAAAAATGCATTCGAGGTGCTTGTATTCAATCGAAATTGATATCAATGGAAATTGGTTTCAATGAAAATAGATAATCATAGAAATTGCTGTAAATGAAAATACCATTCATAAAAATTGATAATCAGCTATATTGTTTCCCACAAAATACTACAAAGGTACTCGTTAAATATTGGATAAATATTGATATCAACAAATTTGTAAGTAATAAAATTATATTATAATAAAAAAAATGCATTTTAATTATAATAATATAATGAAAATTGAATTAATTTTGTAAAGACCCATCCAAATATCCTGACATACATTTTAATAGCTAAATCAATTAATTGATTGTTAAAAATCTATATGAAGGCTTTAGCTCTAGATGTTCCAAGGATTCAGTTAAAATTACATTTTTATTATAATATTATAAAATAAATTGCCATAATGAAGTCCCATTCAATTTAAATTAATACCGGGCATATAGCAGACTAAAAAGTAAAACGGCGTTCCATACACTATTGACTATATAATGGTACATTTTGCTAAAATGATGGCCCAGATTTTATGTCCATTTGAATTGCCAAGCAGTTAATTACTGTAATTTGAAATTTTACAATTATTATCCAAAGGTATTAAAAGATGTGCGAGTTTAATATGATTTTTTTTCAAGCTTGAATATCCTTTAATGTAATTATACACGCTTTTCATACTAGTTATGTGCAGTGATGTGTGAAGCTCCGCCTACTAATCACTATATAAAGGAGAATCACCTTTTTTTCCTGTATATAACATTCGTTTTTAAGATCCTTGTAATTTATAATAAATTAAAAGTTTTCCTGCGTGGAAATTTTCTTTATATACAAATATAAATGTATTTTTTTCTAAAACATATATTTTTCTTGTTGTAACAAGGCAAAAATTCTTCATGTATTTTTAGAAATTTTGGAACTGCAGTCCTATATTGTTTTAATAATATGATAATGTATTACGGAGGAGTAAAAATAATAACGGGAAAGCAATTCCAATTCAAATTATCGTATATCACTGCAACAAAAAATTGATCGGTTTTTATTAAAAAGTTTGTTAAAAACATAGTTATAAATCATCTCATCGAAGCTCGCATCGACGGCCACCATTGGCTTTTATTACAGAGCAAAATGTAACCATCCAGATACTTGTAACAACGATGTATGTACCTATTTCCATTGATAATTACCAACATAACAGCAATATTCGCATTCCACAATACTTCAGTGATTAATGCGTTTAACTGTATATAGGACGGTCAAAATAAACATCACAATAATTTAATATCATCTAGAGGAGAAAAATATAATGTTTATACAATAATTCATTTTATTGTCAATATATAACTTTTGTATTAGTAAACAATACGAATAAATAAGTCTTAAGATGGACGCTTACTAAAATACTCAAAAAAAGATATTTTAATGAAATTGTACCGTAATGTTTTTAATGTTCCTCATTACTTACCTCAACAGTCCCTGTGAGTTAATTGTAACTAAAATAACCGGGGATATAAAAAATTTTAGTAAAGTTTTGTTGCAGGATTTGTTATTGATTTTGGCGTAAACAACTTGGCTTCCATTTTGGTCCTTCAGTTACAAATCTCCAGCAACCGATTGCAAAAACTGGAGAAGACTGTTCTTAATACTGCATGTTCGTATACAGTTAAGCGGGTATTGCGTTGTTTGAGACATCACCCCCACTCCTGTTAAACCCCGCTAACTGATTGCCTGTAGAACAGCAGAAACGAACATATTAATAATTTTTTGAGGGCTTACATTCTACTAGCATACCTATTACAGTTATGCTAACGATAGTGCGCTCCATATACAATTTCTCAGACTTGTTTCCAAGACTGAAACTGCAGATAGACGTAGAGTAATGAATTTATTTTTGACTCAGGACCTCGATAAAATTGTAGAATGAGGAGCAAAGAACCTGGTCTAGTTTAACGCTACAAAGGCAAAATTATGTTTATTATCTGACAAATTATTTCTCAATACCCTCATCATTTAAATGAATAAATTCTTGAAATCAAAGATTTCCTTAACCTAATAAGAATCGCTTTCCTGCGAGAATTTCGCTGGCACGACACATCACGTCAAATGGCACGGCTGGGTCACTAAGATTCTGGGTTGCCTTTTTCGAGTCCGAAGATATATTTGTATATACCTTACACATGACAAAATCTATACCGAGCCTTGAATAATGTTCTACATATACAGTATAGCTCGTTAAAATCGCCACTGCTCTTTATTTTTTAAATCAATCAATAAAAAAATATTGACATGTGCAAATGACATGGTTTATTCTATCAGATCTCAAGTTTATAGTATTGATTTGAGGGTTGAGACTTGCATTCAAATTTTAAGGGAGTGCTATTCAAAATTTAAATAAACGGTTAAAACGTGCAAAGTAGTAGCTGAAAGTCACATATTAATGTATCTTTTGCAAAATAAAAAGATATCTTCATATTTTGAAAGAGCAAGAAAGTAGGATATGATACTGGTATCCGTAGAGTTGAAACAGCATGATATCATGTAAAGTGGGATGACATTAATTCTGCTTTAGAATCAAGGACTAAAACTGCTACCTACCACTATCAGCTTACGTCATACAGATATAAAACATTTTTTGAAGGGCTGCTGTACTATACAAAAGGCGAATGCATTGGGTTTTAAAAATAAATGCATTTGCTTCTAGTTAATTTCGGGTAAATATGGCTGACAAAGTACTAGAGCATTAAAATATTTGAATACCAGAAAACAAAATATTGGATGGGCTTTAAGCAAAGTTATCAACCTAATGATTATTATTATTAAAATAAATCCTCTCCGAGTAGATACTTACGTTGAGTTCTCAAAACCAATAGCCAGCCGAAAGTCTGATATCAATTTCCAAAACGCTGGTGATAGATGTTTTGCTTAGACAGTTGTATCCATTTGGTATCTTGCTTTTATAAACATGAACCAGATTTCTGAAAACAGAATAATTTATCTATACATGTTTATAGATTGAGAAGTCTTGAATATTGTATTACAAAGGAAATTAATGACAAACATTTATGCAAATGAAAATTACTTGAAATGAAATGAGTTGATATCATATCTATTAGATATCACTATGTATGGATTATGGATATGGATATAGAACTTACCGCGGTTGTTGACTAAGCAGCTTAGAGGATAAAAGTGTAAAACATATGTCTGTGATCAGTGACTACATAACTTCTATTCTGAAGAAAAACTTGAACAACTGATAAAGCTCAATCTTAAACTTCAATCAAGAAAGTACTTTACTTTAAAACTTACATATTTTGAGGATAATTAAAAGGTATATATGCCGGCACTGGGTATTTACTAATTCCAGAAGTCGATCCTAAAAATACAGAAAAATATCAAAAATGTATTCCTTTTAGTGTTATTATTTAAAATATTTATATGAGAATTCTCTACTATTTTATAAATCATATATATTCTCGTCAGGATTGCATCTTATGGTTTGCTAAAGAACTTTTGGGCTATTATATTAAACCATTTCATTGTCCAACGTTTATGAGTTCCAGACGGGAGAAACCTTTCGCTCTGGATGATATGAAATTTCGTGATAACTGTCATTTTACAGGAGAATACTAAGGTCATGTGTATAACAGTTGTAATTTCGATTATCACAATGAAAAAGTTGTGCTAGTAGTATTCCTCAACATAGTTATTATAATGGGTATCTGGTGCTAAAAACGAATGTACGAACTTGCAAAGTAGTATCTTCTTATAGTTATGTCAATAGTTGGGAAAGGCTTAGTTTTTATAATCGGCTGGAAAACGAGTATATAACTGATGATAAATACCAACATGTATAAAAAGTGTGGAGTATTTTTGATTTTAAAACATTATAAGACTACCCAGATTCATATCTTAATTTAAACCGACATCCTCTTGTTGTTAGATGTATTTGAGGATTTCCGACAAAATAGTCTTACAATTTATAGATTATGTCCTTCGTATGGTCTGGTCTGGCTATGCATTTCGTTGAATGCTTTTTAAAATTCAACACGAATAGCTCATAGCTCTTAACTGATCTAAACATAATTACATGTATAGAGCATGGAATAAGAGAAATTTTAAGGGAGTGTTCCAATCATTCTGCAGAAACTAATAACAGATATATGCATAGTTATGGTCAGACAAAGGAAGATTCTTATCTTACATACTTTGATGTAAATAACCAATATGGATGGCACAGCATCTACCGTATCATTGTTTTACTGTGTCTAATGACGCTGATGATGGATATATTTTTGAAGTTGATCTAGAAGTTCCACGTAACTTGCATAAAAAATTTTCAGATCTTCTGTCTTGCCCCGAGCATTGTGTGTTTAATGTTCTAACACTAAAAAGCTTTTGGTAACTTTGTATAACAAGACTGAATTTATCATTCATTATGGGAACTTATAACAAGCTTTTGAATCAGGAGAAAAAAATCAACGAATTCTTTTATTTAAGCAATCACGGTTAGAGCCATATATTAAATTGAATACAGAATTACGTCAGCAAGCCAAGATTGAATTTTAAAAATATATATTGATAATAAATGACCCGTTCAAAAATACTATGAAGAATATTAGAAATCATTCGTTTCAACTAATTACTAACTGAGAAAGTAGATACGAAGCTGAAGCAGTGATCTCAAGACCCGAATTTAAAAGTAGCACTATACTTAATGAAAATTTACTAGTCATTGAGCTAGCTTAAACAAAATTGTATTTCAATAAACCTATATATGTTGGAATGTGCATTCTAGATATTGCCAAAGCTACTATTTATGATTTTCACTACAAATATATGTGTCAAACATTTTCTGATTCAATGATAATATATAAGATACTGAGAGTTTAAAATCAAGCACCGTGATGTGTATAATGTAAGTAAACAAGATTTTTATAATTGTGTGATATTGATAACAAATAGAATTCCACCAGACAACTAAATGGTTGCTGAAATGATTAAGGATGAAAACAATGAAGGGTGTTAGCAAAAAGAGTCAAAATTGTTAAAAAAAATAAAATAACATTTGAAGATTATGTAGAGTGTCTGGAATTATTTTTTGAGAAAATAATATCACAAAATTTAATCCGATTTCAAGTAACAATTTTCAAGATGATTAACGACGAATTTTTAAAATATTTCACAGCAAATTACCTTGGGGGCATTATTCCATAAGGGAAGAGTAATGTAAATGGTATGTATTTTTTGATTAATTTTATATTGCAAGAAAATTTTTTATGAATATCTAATATGTATAGTTTACATTACTACTACTATTTTAGGTTGATTTTTTTTAAATAGCATATAATTATTACTACCATATCAATGGTAAATATTCATGTTACTGTTCTCGCCTTCAGGCTATTATAAAGATATCGTATGACTTTTTCTACTTTACCGTAGGAACAAGGAATATAAGCATTGCCCAATATTTTTTTGTTCATGAAAAAATGGGCAAATATTAGGTCTCCCCAGAATTCTTGCCATTTTATGTTGTACCCTGTTTAAAAGATAAAACTTTCCTACGTAATGGTTGAGTATCCAATGCTGGTGAAAGTCTGGAATTATTCTAATAATAATCGGACAGCTATTACTTTCAGTGCAATATCCGCTTAATTTCAAAGCTTTAGTCAATTTCCCTGCCTTTGGAATTAAACTGTCTGTCTTCAATTATTTAGCATTTAGGGCTATTTCAGTATGTGATGCTGACATAGCCCTAAATACTAAATAATTAATAACCGTTTGTTTCTGAGATTGTGAGAACTAAATTTTAAATATCTATTCGTATGTGTCGGTTTCCTGTGAACAGAATAACCTTTTTTGTACTAACATATCAAGGAAGCGAATGCCATCATCTGAATTAATTTCCATAGTGAATTTTATATTAGAATGTTGTTGGTTTAAAAATATGCTTTATGTATAGAAATAAGTCTCATATAACCGGAGGGTCAAAACTCAACCATATCTGAAAAAAAACATACATATTAAACTTATTATTTAGTAGTTTAAGCAAAGACTAGTAGTGACAGCATTATTAATTCAATAATTAAGGTTTTTGTTTAAAACTTGCAAAAATAAAAAAATATATTTAAATATTAAAACTTTTGCTTCAGAATACGAAATCCAGCTACACTAAACGAAACCCATCTGTCGCTGCAGTTAGTTTTCTTTAAGTTGCTATTGTCGCATTTCCCGGAAAACTATAGAACGATAAAACATTAGAAACATGAAGTGTTATTCCAGCGAACCAATTACTTAAATTTTTATTTTTTGGGTCATAGGAAGACCTTAGTGACCCGCAGTAGTAAAATTGTAAAAATCCTCTCCAAGTAGTTTGTGAAAACTTGATTCGATGTTGCTGTGCTCAAGTAACAAGAACTAAAAGTGCGTTTACCGATATATTTGTTTGTAAATACTTAAAAAGTCTCCAAATATTTCAAAACCAATTCCTACACTATTATATTGCTTGTTATAATAAACAGATACTTTAAAAATATTGCTGTTAATGTGTTGTGTGTGGTGCAAAATTACAAAAATGAAAATATTTCTTATTATTAATTTTTATTTATTTAAAATTATTGGTTTCTTCATTAGAAAAAAATACTAGGATCCAGTCCGATAGATTAATACCAATTAAGTTTTTTTAGATTAATTAGATAATAAAAATCTAAAATTCTAATCTAAGTTCAAAATGACAATTCGTGCTGCGCTCAGGCAGAATAACTGCAATGGTGCGACTTTATTAAAAAAAATGTAAATTTCTCCTATTATATATAAGACTTTTTTGCTCTGAATTACATGTACCCTTTGACTGTTAAAATATCTTATAAATATTTAAACTTTAAAGTTAAATCAAAAATAGATTCATGAAACTTATTCATTAGGCTTAAGGGGGAACTGCACGCAGTATTATGGATCATTTGCAAACCTTCCGCCGCTGCAATATTATGATAAAACTATAAGAGATATGTATTAGCTTCAATGTGATTTCAATAGGGAAATATGTATAGTTGGGCGCTAAATGCAATTTTTTAAGAAAAAATCAAATCTAGAATTATAAAATAGAAGTAGATTTATGCATTTTCGACCATTTTTTGACCAATTTTTGACGCAAATGCCGTCGCATATAATTTTTTTTCGACAAAATGGCTTTTTGCCTCCTTGCATTGATCCTTTGTCTACGTAACTGCAAAATTTCAAATGGTAAATCTTACTCATGTCTTTGTATTTCTGCAGCGCGTGAACCCTTTTGAACCCATTTTTAAACGAAATGTAATTTAAATTGCCTATACATAACACATTTTTTTGAGGTCGGACGTGCAAAAAGTTTTTTCTAATACGTGGGCACCTTTTCATCTTACTTTGAACTTGACTAGACCTTGTCGCTAGTTTTTCACTTTTTGCGTGCTCCCTTAACAAGATTTATATTTTATAGAAATTTACACGTCTATGAAATTGATCGAAGGAAAATCTGGCGTACCAATTTAAATTTTTCGCAAGCCGTATAATTTTATTCAGTTCAGAAAACAAATTCATCCTTTTTGTAAACAGCCATATTCACATTCCTGAACTTAAATTGAGATGTTTCGCAAACAAAAGTTTTTCCGGTACATTCAACGAGAATTAATATAAAATTCTAAGCTTACAGAATCTTTGCTCAACTAGCGAACATAAATAAGGTTTGTTTAATTTAGCTTCAGCTTTAAATTAAAATTTTTTCTCAGTAATTAATGCTCGGCAAACGCAGAGCTCGGTTTTATTGCGGTCATGTTTTCGCACGAACCCTCCCCGATATTTTAATTGATCGTACGAGAAAATAACGTCTTTCTTTAATTATCGAAGTAAATTTCAGTGTAACTTAAACGATAAATTTATTTCGGGCAGGTATTTTTTACATAAAAATATTTATTTGATTTATTAACAGACAAGCTAGTGAAAAAAAAGTTTGGGGGTATTAGGAAATGTAAAAATGTAAACTTTAGGGAGGAATAATACTTTTATATCAGACATATGGGCCAATAAACTTTTTGACTTCCTTATTAATTTTGGTAAATCGGATAAACCCATTAGCATCAAATTAGGCTTCGAAGACTTGAGCGCAGTAGCAAGCAACATTGATACACTAGGTAAATTGGTACCTGGTTAGCACCAGGTTACGCGCCGAAGGCATCATCTTTAAAGCCATAACATAAAAAACAGTACAGCTCAATCACTGGCAACGTAGAGGCAGTAAGTAAATCGCTACCGGATTATCACCAGGTTAGGTGCCGAAGGCAGTGAAAATTAAAATATTTACCTCAGAGATAGATTAAATTATATAGTTAATAGAATATTATAAATATCTGTAATTTGTGGCACGCAAATTCACTGAAGAATACATGTGCATGGGGAGATAATCACTTAATTTAATTCGGGAAAAGGGAGATTTCATAAAACACTGTTCATAATACACGTAACTGGGCACGCAAACCACCAACAACGGAATAAAACGCCACGCAATTTTAAACAGAAACATACAAGTTAGAAGAGCTATAACCCACTTGAATAGTAAAGATCGATTACAAAAAATGTTAAAAGAGACAGACACTTTATGAGGAGAGGAGGTCAGAAGAAAAATCGAGAGGGCAAAAATTAATAACGAGAGAATACCAAAAATCATGGGAATTGAGCACATGCATGATAGCAGATGAAATATGAACAAAACAGCTGATATGGTATAGTCATGTTCAAACTATACCCGATGAACGATTACCCAAAATTGGATTCTTCAAAGGAAAAGAAGAAGAGAACCCAAGTAGCAAGATGACGTTATTTTTAGGTTGATACAGGGTTTTTTAGTCCGTAACGTTAATGGCGTATGATTTGCAAACTTCAACGTTGATGTGACGTCAATTTTTAAACCTTCAAAATTTCGCGAAAGAAATTATATCAACGTTCTTGACGTCTATTTATATTTGAAATTTTTTAAATTGTTTTGCTCAAATTCAGTGAACTGTTATATCGATTCTCACTCACGTGGGTGTCAAGAACTATACACCAAGTAGAGTTTAGTGCAGGCGAAAAGAAAACCTTTAAGTTCAATACGTTTTATAATAGACGTATGCATTTCGATTAACGGATTGGATTAACAATGTACGTGAGAAAAATAATTATATAGATTATTATTTTGGCTGCAGGTTTGAATGCATGTTCGTCTAAAATATGGGTTGTGTTGTGTTATAACTATAAGTTTTATGGAATAACTGTATCAAATTTATTTTGGATAATCTTTCTTTAAATTGTAGGATTGAATGTCCATACAAAATACTAGACACGCTCGTGGAAAAAACTGTCTTATAAATCGCGGCAGTGACTATAAACAATCTTTGGATGATCAGTAAAGGTGGGTTTATGTAACATGACTATTCCTTTATCTTTTTCTGTAATATCTCTTCTTCAGAATCTTTCTGAATTTAAAACAAAGAAATTCATAAGTTAGGAAAATTGCTTATACATTTTAGTATAAATCTTACTAAAGTAAGTTAAAATTAAACAAGTCTATTACACAAACGGATGCAATCATTAGAATAAACAATCCCACAAAACATTACGTTTGCTAAAAATCTACACACAATCTAAAACCTCAGTGCTAGATTCCACATAAAGTGCAAATGCTTATAAAACTACATAAGACACAACCGAAAAAGCGGTACAACTGAAACAGTTAATTAGTCTGAACCTGCGTATCTGCTTTCTTATCGACCATAGGTCACCTCCTATGAAGAACTGAATGTAGAAAGTAACCTAATAAGTATAATGTTTTACGCTTATATAACGTGTACTAACTATTAATATCATACAAGCATTACAGTCAAATGCCCATACTTTGATGAATAATGATATTTAACTACAATAGAAACTTGAAAACCTGGGTTGGGAGCCTGAAGTATATCTTTCAGTAATTATATTGTTATAAGCCCCAAATCGAGCTTAGGAACCCAAACTTGGGACTTTCAATAATACTTGTTAAATCTCAATATTAAAAACCATTCCCTTTACATTTATTGTAAGAAAAGCGTTTATTTGTTTATAAAAAACTTCAAAAATGAGGAACATATAAACTTTAGTATATTTACACCTATATGGTTTATACTTCTTACCCCTACACATGCACACGCACACTCAACCAAGCGGTATTTTTTTACTTTATATTTCTAAAAAAATAATTTTAAAAATCGGTAAATTTCCTTTACCCGGAACTTCCCTGGTTGTGGATATTTAATTTTTGTAGGAATAGCGAAATGTGACCAACTTAGTTGAGTTCATAGATATTTAGTGACACATGTATACCGTCTTGTCAAACATTTTGTTCCATCATATTGGATTTCTACCAATACTGTACCAAATTCTACCTATACCGCTCTTAATTTTTGGGCATAATTTAAAATAAATTCAATAAGTAGTTTTGCCATTGATACACACCGGCATTTTGTTACGTCGTGTTGAATTCGTACCAGTTTATCCCCTATTTCACATTTAATTTTAATTTAATAATTAATTAATTTTTTAAAAATTTTATTTGGTCGCCATTTTGTTCAGCCATCTTGAATTCGTACCACAACTTTATCAGTTTATCTCTATATTACTCCTAGTGCTTGCACAAAATTTGAAATTAATCTAATAAGTAGTTTTTTCAGGCGGATTTTTTATTTATTTTATTAGACTGCTGTTTTCTTTTGCTATCTTATATTCATACGA
This sequence comes from Kuschelorhynchus macadamiae, assembly GCA_030620095.1. Lineage (NCBI taxonomy): Eukaryota > Metazoa > Arthropoda > Insecta > Coleoptera > Curculionidae > Kuschelorhynchus > Kuschelorhynchus macadamiae. Next base: position 28,548 of record JAUTXW010005045.1, on the reverse strand, counting down.
AAATGTTACTACTTCATTCGTAACTAACACTTGATTTTCGTGCAAAACTGGAGGTAAATTGGATATAACGTTTTACTATGCCGCTATGTGAAATCAATCTGGTAAGTAGTTCTTAAGCTATGCCGTGAACTGACAAACAAACCGACGGATGCAGACGGACCGACAGAATTGATAAAATATATTTGTTGGCATCTATGGACACTAAAACGTGAAGATATGTGTAAAACCTGAGAGGCTGATTTTCTCACGATTACAAACATTTTATTTGTGCGCCATTTGTTCCACCATCTTGAATTAGTACCAAAGTTTTACTATTTAATTTATATACCACAATTAATTATGGTACACTATTTGAAATTTTGTTCCGCCATCTTGAATTCACAACAAACTTTTACTAGTAGATTCCTACATAATACTTTATTTTTGTGCAAAATTTGAGATATATTGCAAAAGTAACTTTTTAGTAATAATTTTTTTAACATTTCACTAGGCCGCGATTTTGTTTTGCCTTATTGGATTTTTAGCAAAATGTTATCAGGTCATCTCCATAAGACCCTTAATTTTTTACCAAAATTTTGAAGTCAATCGAGTTTTTTAGCTATGCCGCGAACAGGCAGACCGACAGACAGATAGACAGACAGGCCGACGGAAATTGAGAAAAACATGTTTTTCTGCATCTACGAGTAGAAATCGTAAGACTCGAAAAAATCTGAGGTGATTTTTTCACGGTTACAATACTTCCTTTTTACGAGGGAAGTAAAAAACTTACCAACTTATATATTGGGTGGACTATGCATAATACTGAAACATATTTCTCACACTCATAAGAATTTAAAAACGCTAACAAATTATCGTCGAAAGTATAAACAAAATTCAGAACTGCAATTTTGAGATTATTTTTTTCGTCGGCAAGCTTTATCGTGATGTAATTTTATTTACAATACGTTGTAAATTATACAATTTTATTTTTTTACAAACTCATATTACAAATTGTCGAAGGACTAAGACAAAAGAACATAATTTACATACAAAAGATTGAACTTTTAAACCGAGTTAACTAGAAGGCGGTGTCTCTATTATTAGCTGAACAACGGTAAGCGCACTGGCAGCGATTAACATTGGAAAAAGTTTTAGAGCCTTAATTAGATTTGCCCTATTTTCCATTAGCTTTTGCCGAAATCTTTAAAGAATTTAACTTTAGGAAAGTATTGACCTAATTGATTATCACAAGCCTGAGTTAATGGATTGCCGAAGTTAAAATTCTGCAGACTCAGCTGTAATATAAAGTTAATAAAGAGAATCAATAAACCTGCGGAGTGCTTTAAAATCTGCGTGGTTGATAATAATCTGAATGTACAGGGTGGCGCATTTTCAAAAATTTAAGACGGTTCTGGCAAAACAGTATGTGCTACATAAATACTGATTGAACATTTTCAAGTTCGATTTACAAATGAACTTTAATCATGCTTACTGATCATGGCTAACTTCGTTATCAAGCCAGGGAGTGTTTTCGAAAATTGGTCTTTTTTGATAGGGTCCTGTATCTCGCTTATTATTCGTGATAGAAGAAAAAAGTAAATTGATGCTTTGTGCAGTTTTTACGTAAAATTCAGTGGCATTCCTACCTTTTTTTCTATCTTTTTCAGTTTTTGAGACATGACATAAAGTTATGATTTTGTCAATGGGAAACCCTGTATATTTTTTCCTTAATCGATTACAAATTCAATTATCATTTCAACGATACCAAACACGTATCTAAGTTTTTGCAAAATATCCATTTTTTCATTTAAATATTTTTTTAAATTTTCTATATAACTGCGTTTTAAACAAAACAACTAAGTACATTTGTTTAACGCTTTTAATGCCATTTTCCATGAACCTCGAATGTTTAGACAAAACTAAATATAAACATAACTAAATAACAACATAACGTTCCACACAACACAATAAAAGTACCAAACCAAAAAGTTTAACACATCAACTTATCTTCCAGTTTTGAATTGGAGACCATTATTCGCTAAGCACTCTGCGCTGTGCTTCTTAACATCCCTAAGAGAATTGAATATATGTAATCGCCTCACTTTTCTCAAACTACGTCTGAAACAGGTTTTTAATTTTTGGATAGTATTGTTTTTTTAATGATATTAATTAAATAAACTCTAGAAAAAAAATCTAATGGGGTAATTTGTACTCCACCACTTATTGGGATAATGATGTAGAAACTCAGCTACTCTTCGGGCATTATGACTTGGAGCGTCACCTTACTGGAAGTAACTGTTATTCATGCCTTGTATATTCGGTATCAGATTTTCCTCTAGAAATTCAATATATCTTTCAACTGCACAATGCAAATTATTAAAGCGACTGAATATTCCATCATTAAATATGCGCATTCTATCTGTCCATATTACTTTTCTGAAGAAATTATTGTCTCTCCGGCAATTGTCCAAATATTATAACTAAAATTGCTATTTACGTTCGGCGTCCCCTGGATGTAAAATTTAAACCTTCCTATTGCAAATCTGCCTTGAAGTTGAAGTTGGATTCGCTACCACCGTGTTGATTTCTCCTGTTTTATTTTACATTTTGTGCTTTTAAAACTGCCATTTTGTTGCAGGATAGGACTTATTATTATTCAAATTAATTGAAATAAGTTCTGGGGAAAATGAAATACATAAAAAGAAGGAAGGTAATATAATGGAAAATATAATGAAAACATGATTTGATTTAAAAAATTATTACTTTTCAAAAACTAAGTATTTTGTACCATCGGAAAGGAATCTAATTTCCAATCTACTAAGAAAAAATATGCAGGGTGTCCCCTATAAAAAATAGCTTTGTCATCCCTCAAAAGCTGAAATAGATAACCAAGAATTAAGAACCCCACTGAGTTCTATGTGAAAAAATCCATAAATCACCAATTTACTTTTTCCTTTTATCACCAATAATAAGCGAGATACAAGACCCTCCAAAGTTGACTAATTTTCGAAACGACAAAAACGTAGGCTCAAAAACGAGTCAAGTTAGCCATGATCAGTAAGCATGGTTAGAGTTTATTTGTACATAGACTCGAAAATGTGTAATCGGTTTTCAGGTAGCACCTACAGTTTTGTTGTAAAAGTATCGAACACGCTACCCTGTTCAGTGTGGTCCATTAGTTCGTTCAAATGTAATAGCTCCCTATTATAGGGTCTAGAACAGATTGTTAAATAAAAGAGTTATAGGACAAAAATACAAACTTTTAAAATATTTTCATAAAATGGTACATTATATAAAACTTGTAAATTTTAAATTTTGGCATTTTCGAATTCGGTGTTAATTTAATCTAACGTATCTTTATCTGAAAATATTAGATACAAAGAAATTGGAATAAAATGGATTGTGCCTTCCTATTCTTACTTTTAAAGATCTGTTTCTATTGGGTATTCAATTCAATTCACTATATTACCTAATTGTTACATTATTATTAGATATACAGTTGTTAACAATATAGGAAAACGGAATAAAGTACTAAAACACATTTTTTTTGCATGGGACTGATATACGTGCTAGATTATGTAACTTGGAATTGATTAACAATGGAATAAAAAAAATTAAGGTTTTGGAAATGAGATCAAAAAAGACAATAACTACGCTAATAAATAAATTAAAATAAGTAAGCAGAGATCAAAACAACTCGTTAATTTTATTATAATTTATGGATTTAAATACTCTAAAAGCACAAATAAAATTTGGAACATTACCTTGATTTCTTATATTTGTAGGTAAAAAAATTATAAATCTTGGGAGTAACATAATGAATAATTCTTAAGTTAATGTTAGTGTTGGAATGGGAATAATACAAGTTCTGGTAGGTTTTCTGCCTGTTTTATGAGAATGGTATACAGAATTTCAGAATGCAGGGAATTTATGTAAAAGATGGAGGATGAAAAAATATAAAAATAGCAGACATTGAGAATGTCTGTGGTGTAAAGCAATTGAGTGTAGTAACATTTATTTTTCTTATATATTACTTTAAGAGTTTCAAATTGAAAGCAGATATATGCCATGTAGGCGGGTTATCAATAGTTGCTTACTAAGAATTTCTGTAGTTGCGCTGTGTGCACAGTTTTAATTTAACTAAATAAGTAGTTTTAAATTGATTTTTAAACAATTTATTAGGCAGTCACATTTTGTTAAATTGTATCTGTACCAAAGTCTCATCAATTCATCTTTATGTTACAGATGATTATGTGCTAAATTTGAAATCAATTCGAATAAGTAGTTTTTTCACTTTGATTTTTACCATCATCTTAAATATCACTATATCACACTATATGTTTATACAAAATATGAAATCAATCGAATAAATAGTTATTTCAGAATGGTTTTTTTAAATATTTTATGAGGACGTTGTTTTTGCCAATTTTGTCATTTATGAATTATTTTCCTCCTTAAAAACGGCTTTTATTCTAGGAGATAGAATTTTACTGAGTAATTTTAAACATTTTATTAGGCCACCATTTTGTTTTGCCATAAAAAAAAATAGCATAAAAACTTCTCAGTTTATTTCTACTTTCACACTTGATTTTTGTGCAAATTCTGAGGTCTATTCTTAAGTAATGTATTGGATTATTTTAACATTTTTTGTGATTTTTGACAAAAATATTAAGTCAAGTGGATAAGAAGTTTTTGAGCTATGCTGTGTACCGGTAGATCGATGGAATAAGTTTTTAGAGATTTAGGGACTCTAAAACGCAAAAATCTCGCAGGATGATTTACCATAATTACTTTTCACGAGGGAAGTAAAAAGTACTGAAAAGTAAACAAATCACGTTTTAAACGATCTTAAAACTTCTACTCTAGTTTTTTTATTAATATCTTTAAAGGGGACCATGCGAACGCTTTATTCAACTATATATTGCTTTTCAATATATTATGTGTTCACAAACACTTCTTGTTGTAAAAAGCACTTTCCATTTTAGCATCAAAATTACCCTGAAGAGATGCTTTAGATAGAATATGATGTGAACCTCATTCAAACATTGTTTTGATAGAAAATGATTCCCAAATAGTAGGAATAAATAAAAAAATTGGTTCGTTGCCTTTACACGCAACTTCCCTCGTTATGAATCTTCCCTTTTATTAGAAATAGTGAGATGTGACCCAAATTAGTTCCGTACGTAGTCATTTACTACATAGTGGACTCGTAAAAATATTTTACAAGTTTCTATCTATGCCACACTTGATTTTTGGGCATAATTTAAAATAAATTGGATCAGCAGTTTTTTACACAGATTTAAAAAACTTTGTTTCGGAATGTTGAATTTATACTAAATTTTTTACCAGGTTATCCCTACATCACATCTTATTTTTGGGCTAGATCTAAAAGTCAATTGAATAAAAAGTTTTTTACTTTGATTTTTTAAACGTACCAAACCCATTTCATTTCTATGTAAAATTTAATTTTTGTGCAAAATTTGAGCTAAATTGGATAATTAGCATTTTAGTAATATTTTCTAACATTTCACTTGGTCACTATTTTTCCGTCATATTGGATTTGTACCAAAATGTTATCAGGTCATCCCCATATGACCCTTCATTTTAACAAATATTTTAAATCAATGTAGTAAGGAGATTTTTACGGAGTAAAATCTGGTGAGATCCGGCGAACTGATAGACAGATAGACAAACCGACAGTTAGACTGACGCAATTGAGAAAACATGTGTTTTTGGCGTCTGTTAACTCTAAAACATAACAAATGACATATGCAACAATTGCACAAATAATTTGTTGTAAATGACACCCACGAAACGACAGTGACATAAGCAAAACATAACTGGCAAACAATCTTATTTACCATCTTAGTCGTTGCTAGTTCACTTAGTGCACCTCTGCATTCTTGGACTAGAGCTGAGCTCATCCTGGGCTTACCAATGGCTTAAAGAGCCGCTTGACTGGCTGAGTGAATGCGTATTCCACTCTCTGCTCCAAGCCTGACTTCGTCCTTTGTTACAACTTGCATTATAGAATAGACCTCAGCTTGAAAAACAGTTGCATGTTTTCGAAGCGGAAAGGCCTCTCGGACAAGATTGTCCGACCAGTATATTCCTGGTATATTCCGGCACCGGCTGACCCAGAACTGGTCATCCACGAGCCGTCTGTACACCAAGATTGTTGTAAGGTGAAAGAAAAATACACTAACAATATGTCTCTCAAGGAAAGTCTGAAATCAACAGTGTAATTCAATTCATCTTATTTACCATCTTAGTCGTTGCTAGTTTACTTAGTGCACCTCTGCATTCCTGGACTAGAGCTGAGCTCATCCTGGGCTTACCAATGGCTTAAAGAGCCGCTTGACTGGCTGAGTGAATGCGTATTCCACTCTCTGCTCCAAGCCTGACCTCGTTCCTTGTTAAAACTTGCATTATAGGATAGACCTCAGCTTGAAAAACAGTTGCATGTTTTCGCAGCGGAAAGGCCTCTCGGACAAGATTGTCCGACCAGTATATTCCTGGTATATTCCGACACCGGCTGACCCAGAACTGGTCATCCACGAGCCGTCTGTACACCAATATTGTTGTAAGGTGAAAGAAAAATACACTAACAATATTTCTCCCAAGGAAAGTCAGAAATCAACAGTGTAATTCAATTCAGGTCGTGGTATTAGCCAGTTGAGTAATTGTTTCTGGTATTCCATCTTATGAACATTCAAACTACATGAAAATTGTTGTATTTGATTTATAAGGTCATTGGAATCAACTAAGAACAAGAAAGCGTCAAGGATCGACTCTTGTGGTATACCACAAGAGACTTTTTAGACAAAATACTAGAATTTCATGGTCAACCACGTCCAAGGTTCAAGAAAACTTGATAAATGGTCCCAAAATACATAAACTTTTGTCAATTGCATCAACGATTTCAACCTGAAAATCACACAGCTCCGTTTCAGTGGTTTTAGATCCCATAAACCCGTGTTGAACAGGGTTTGTGAAAAATGACAATAATGAATCCCTTAAATGCAGTTCTAAACCCTTAGAAATACTAGAAAGTAGGCTATAAATACAGTACAAATTTGGATCACTTTTTTTAAAAAGGGAAACTATCGTAGTCAACTCCAACCACACGGGAAAAACTTCCTTTTCTCTTGACATATTGATTACAAAGGTCAATACGTCATACAAAACATATTTACACTTCTTCAGAAGGACGTTAGAGATACCACTGATACCAGATGCATTTGAATTTTTCAACCCATTAATTAAAGTTATTACATCTGCACTATGTAGCGGCGGTATAAAAAAAGTACTACCAAAGACAGGCACCTGGCCACTCACAAAGTCATCAATATTTGAAATACTTGTTAAAAATTATTGGCAATAATTTTGTCGGACAATTTGATATCGTTATCATAGAATTCAGTGAGATGTCTTTTTGCTGTTTTCTTTTGTAAATCATTAATAGTTGGCCATAAAGCTCTGGATTTAATTTCAGAATTACACATTTTTTATCGTTTAATCCCTCCTACATATATCACGACCTAAACCAATCTTTTCCTTTAATCTGTTTAACTCGGGTGTTTGGTTGTAAGTTGTTTTCGAATTATTTTTATAAGATCTCTTTATTAGTGGAAGCAAACTTCAAAGTAAAAATATAAAACTCTTAAAAAGTCATCAGTAGCCATATTCGGACAGTGCTCCAAATAACCTAAACCTCATCGGTTTGGAAGAGTGTCCGAAATCTGATAATATTGCTCTGATAATTGCCTCGAAAAAAATCACCGCCAATCCCAATAGTTATTTAAAAAAAATCTGAAATCACTGTTAGGTGGCCTATAAATCACTACTAAAACAAGTATATAATATACCAACAATAACACCTGCACATTCCAAAATACCTTCAACATAAAATTGATTTACATTGATGTACCTAGTTTTACGTGAAAAATAATCCTTCTTCAAAATTGCGATTCCATCAAAAGAAGTACATAAACTAAAATTATTATATTTAATTAATGTTGTAAATATTCAGAAGCTAGTCAGACACAAACAAAATATCACAGTTAGTTACTCTACTTAAAGCAATATCCAAATCAAGAATTTTATTAGTCAGGTTTGGATATTCTATTGACATAAGCATAACGCCCTTTTAAATTTCTTCTTAGGAAGGGAAAGAAATTACGAATTCTAGTTTTAATTCACACTAATATTAATATTAATACATTCACTGCAATTATTAATAACTATCAAAATCAGGAACCGAAGAGATACAATGTTCAGCTAACGACGCCATTGTAAAAGCAGCATAATTTATGGGAAAATAACTTCGAGTTTTGATTCAAGTATTTGAAAGCAAACATCGTGAAATTGATCGGGATGTTTTTATGTGTTTTTAATAAATAAAATCGATGGGTTCTTGACAAAACATCGTAAGAGCTACAATTTCTGAAAATCAATTATTTTGTTGTGGCTTACTGTAATCAACTTATACTGCCTTTATGGTTAGTGGTTTAAAAATATATTATTTTATTATCAGAAACGATAGTTTGTTACCACCATATAATATAAACAGAGCCCCATTTATATCGTAAGCCCTAATTCACTTTCTCACTTTTAAAAACAGTAAAAATCATTTAATCATACTATACCTGTTAAAAATTCGAAAAGGAAAAACGTACTTCGTTTAAAAGAAAAGTTTAGAATTAAAGTAAATTATTTTTTCAAGAATATAAGTTGACTCGCATAACCTAGAAGCAAGTCATTAACTTAAAAGAATTCGATTTAAAAATCTCGTATTCTCGAAGCCTCATCATTAATTTTCTCCCCAGCGAAAGTAAAACACATCCCACTGGCAATATATCGGAGAATTATATGCCCCGTTTGAGCAATTTAAACCTACACGTTTAATTGGAGGAACTGAGCGTGACTCCGACTTTCAGTGTTTTATTTAGTGGAAAAACTACAGTAGATGTTCAGCACTCGGTGTTGAATATAATTATTAAAACGATAATGATATGATATATATTTTTAATTAATTTATTATCAAGAAGGCTCTGCTTGTAGGTGACTGTTGAGAAAACGTCATAAAAGAACTAATGTCGACTAAAATGTAACCTTGGGTTTTTTGGATGAACTAAAATCTTAAGCTAATATACGTTTAATCTTTTTGAAAAATGATAGAAAACTGTCACAAATTATTACCGTCTTTTTTTATAACCATTTTGCAATCACAGACGATAGGTCATGGGGAGACATGTCCAAAACTATTTACACTTTCTATTGTACTAGCCACTGTTAACACCCGCTAGTGCGTCATAGGAGAGGCTAGGAACTTCCACTTTTTGATCTTCAACTGAAACTTTATTAGGATTCGAGACGGCTATTTATAAAAACGTTACAAATAATCAATAGTGGCAAGTCTTCGAAAAAAAATACAAAAATGGTTTAGATTATGGCGTAACGTCCCTATGAACTTACCAATACATCGAAGGCCAGCCAGTCTCCTTTGGGAGAGCTATGTTGGTTGAATGTCTTCGGGTACACCTTTAGAAATTGAAAGAGGCGCCACCTAATTGATTATCACTCAATTAGGAAGAAATTTATATTAATATTTAAATGTTGATAAAATACAGGTTTGGGGGGCTGTCAAAATTTAATGATGTTCTGTTTTTGCTTACTTTGTTTCCTTTTCATTAAGAATTTTTTTTATAAAAAAAAAATTAAAACGTGAAATTTAGTTTACTTTTTCTAGTTTAAGTTTTAGATAAGAGATAAAAATAAATACATTAAGAAGATACAATATAAAAATATAAAATATATCGAAGCAGTGACAAGTAATAGAAAATTATTACCATATACTTAAAATAAAAAAATTAAATTAAATGGTGGACAGGGACGTCAAAAATTCATGAATTTTTTTACCACTGCCACAAGAAAAAAATGTTATAAAAATTTAAGTTTTCGCCAAGGCTGTTTTACAAAAAAAATTGGTTACTTATTATTCTTTCTGCTATCTTATGTAAAATTTATAAACATATAATTAAGAATTACATCCTCGTAGTCTTACAAGAAGGAACTTCAAAACCATTTCTAGAACTCTTGGTTTATGTACCCCAAAAAATACACTATAAACTTGAAAGCCCGGAAAACCGTAACTTAAAACTATAACTTGACACGCAACCTTTGATATTGTGTAGATCTTAAACTCTGCTGCAGGTTTTTAACCTTCTGCCCATTAGTTGTCAGGTCAATAGAAAATGATTGGTTTTATGACAGCAGTGTACATTAATATGACTAAATTAGATTTTATTTTCCAGGTTTTTCTTAGACCCTTGAAGATTACTTACATTTTTAAAACAAAAACACCTCTGAGGCAGGTGCTAGTTCACTGTTTAGGAGAATAGGTGCCCTAGTTGCCCTTTATCTTTCATTTTCTTATATATTGAAGTGTTAAAATAATTATTATTAAAAACTATTTATCCAATTTCCTTCACATTTATATCGGATTCAACTGGTAAAGTTTTGGTACGAATCGGAGATATTAAAACACAATGGCGGCTCAATAAAATATTTAAAAATTCAGGCTGAAAAAACTAATTAATAGAATGATTGATTGCAAGATTTATGCAAGAACTAATTGTGATTACTGTGGTACCAATTCAAGATGGCGGAACAAAATAGCGGCCAAGTAATATTTAAGGGTCGTGAAAAAAATCACCCAGGTGCAAAAAATATATTTTCTTAATTCCGTCGATTTGTCTGTCAGTTCGCGGCTTAGCTAAAAACTACTTACCCGATTTACCTTAAACTTTCTTCAAAAATTAAGGGTCATATAGGAATGACCTGGTAATATTTTGCTAAAATCCAATTTGGCGGAAAAAATGGAGGCCTAGTGAAATATTAAAAAATAAATAAAAAACAAATTACCTAGTTTATCTAAAATTTTGCACAAAAATCAAATGTTACATAGGAATGAACTGGTAACATTTTGTTATCCATCCAAGATAGCAAAGCAAAGTTGCAGCTAACAAAGTGTTTAAAAAATCAACGTAAAAACTATTTAATAGATTAATTTATTCAATTTATTTTAAGTTATGCCCAAAATCGAGCGGGACGTAGGGAGAAACTTGAAAAATATTGCCAAGAATCCAATATGGTAGAACAATTGGTGCCCGATAAAAAATATTTGAAAAGACAGTATACACAATAATATGTCTTACTAAATGACTATACGCAAAATTAAATTGAGTCATTCTGCACTATCCCTAATAAAAGGAAAAATTCGTAACGGAGGAAGCTCCGTGTAATGAAAATTTACCGATTTTTTTAATGGTATCGCTGGATTTGTAAGGTGTCACAGTAGTTTACCCAGAAAGCAGACGAAGGCCGCATACGTTTTGGTGCTGGGAGATCCATTTTGTTTTTTTATGTTAACAGGATCTTCTTGTAGTTATTTTTGGCTAAGGCGCCATTTTTGGATGGCTGAAAAAACGAAAGAGGGGTAACTGTAATTCCGCCCCACTAATACTACAAGCTTGGAATTAGTGATTTTCCAGAAAATCGGTTTTAAAATTCTAGTAGCAAAAAATAGGTTGAAATCGCGTATTATTTTACGGTATATTGTGAGCAGTACGAATGCTTTGAATACTCTTTATACTTACACCTCATAATATGTATTGCTTTTGAAAATGTTGTAAAAATTGTGAGATATCGAGTTTCAGCACAAAGAAAAATGTGAACAGCCAAAATACCTAGTTTTTATATATAATATAATAATAATAAGAAGCTGCTTTAGACATAAAAATGGACATTTTTATTTATAATTCTTACAAAATGGATTATAAACACTAACAATAAATCTGTTTGTCAATATGCCTCGCTCAACTCGCTTTCGGATAGTGGAATTTCGCGATGCTCTCCAGATTTATCCCCTTGAAATTTCAGTAGGCGCCATTTTAAACAACGATAAAAGATCATTGTATTTTTTTTTTAATTTGTAGTTTACTTTTGTTGGCTGTAAATTCTTTATACCAGTTCTGGTATTCCAACCTAATACTTGAATTGAAATTTTGTGAATGATTTAAAGTATGTGTAAACGCAGGTGATAATTTCATGAAGCAATCTCCCTGGTTGAAAAGTACATCATAAATTGTAAAATTGAATGACTAAAATCGCCGTTTGCAAGGTAGGGTGTTGTGTTTAGCATCATTCCGGACAAGAAGCACTTGCTGTGTATCGAAATTGCAACTGACTATTTTTCCATTAAAGTCCTCGATCAATTGCCTGCTCAATCTCTTCTGATCGCTGAGCTCCCTCTTTTTCGTTAATATGAACTTGATACAGTGGCGGCTCGTGGATTTAAGAATGGGTGAAGTGCAGGGTAGTAAGGTGCACCGCGCCGCAGCTCCAAAATAGCACCGGAGGGGTGCCGCGCCCAAAATGGCTATTTTTTAAACATTTTTGTGATGTTAATTATCCATAGCTTTGGAGCGTTTTTTAATACTTAGGGGAAATAATGTGAATTTATAAGATTTTAAATATATTGTTTTGTTCTTAAAAAACAGTTATGTACCTATATCTTAAAGCGATTCGATCGAACGCACTAATTTACATTAATTCTATAACAAGCGAACAAGGGCTTGCAGCCTGCAGCAGCGCCATTGCGTTGCCATAGTAACTGCCGTAAACAACTCTAAGTGCGAAAGCCGGCGTGCGGGGTGAGTCTAATGCTGAATTTGTTACTGCTGATTGTGATTCCTGAACGGTCGCTCTTATGAAAAGGTGTTCAGCGCGCTACGTTTTTAAGTCACTATTATTTTTTGAGTATATAGCGCACTAGTTTTGATAGAAAATAATGGTATAATTAAGTAAATAAGGTGAATTTATATAAAACATACTACATTTTTATAATACATATGTAGATTATAAAATTCTATATATTTTTCATTTTTAAGTACATTGATTGGAAAATGTAGGTGAAACGGCGCTTCACCCGCGTCCCCTGGCGAGCCGCCACTGACTTGATATTCCCTATCCATAGATTCTTTGTTGCTTGCGGGAAAATTATAGGCCATTCAAACACATAATTGATCCTATGAAACGCAAAGCTGCATTCTTCACAGAATACCTTTCTATAAATAGCTGAGCTTAGCTGCTAGTTGTTTTTCTCCATACATTCTTCTTTGTACAAGGAATACATTACGGTTATATTAAGGTCTGAAGCGAAATCTTAGATTAGCGTTCAGACTTAGGACGACAATAATGTGAAGACGTTAAAGGGAATTTCTGTGTGTGGTCTTACGTTCTCCAAAATTTCAGGTAGTGTGACTTTCTTTGTGTGTTTGCCTCATTTGTATTCAAGACTTGTATTTTCACTTTTTATGTTTTGGATGGCGATATCCGCAACCCGGATTTCGAGTTTCTAAAGTATTGTTTTGTATACTTGCAACCTATAAAAAAAGACAACGGTGCTTTTACGTCTTGAATTCTTTTTACAATGCCATTTCTTTCTTATTTTGTCGGTGTGACTATGTATAAAATCGCACGTCTTTGATAGTTTCCTAGTTTATAGTACCTTTGACAAATAGTAGTAAGCCGTTAGTAGATATCAAATACGGGAACTGATTCACTCCCCACCACTACTCCTGACCTTGAGAGCCCAGGTGTGCTGTGTAGTTTGGCCTTGAGGCGATGTGACGTCATATGACCTTGAGCGCGCATCACGCTTTTTCGATACTTGTCCATGACGTTGAGAGGCCAGGTGTGCTGGGTAGTTTGGCCTTGAGAGGATGTGACGTCATGCGACCTTGAGTGTTAGCTATTAAAACCAAGGCTGACGCCATTCAAAGCTAAAAAGAGGTACACTGTTTGTGCGGTCACAAGTGATTTCATCATTAAAAAGTTATTGTGTGGTGTATTCTGATTCAATTTTTTAAATTTACGGTAATACTGTGTTTTTATATTAAATCTTTTACATTTTTTCAACAATGAGTGCAAAATTAAACTTGGGTGAAATTAACGAAATGCTTAATAAGGATATAGATTTTGTTGAACAAAGAAAATTTTCATCATTAACAATTGGGAAAGTTTTTATAGTTCAAAATATTGCTTTAAAGATGACACGGTTTGGCAAAGCTTTTCATGCAACATTGTACGACAAAACGCATGATAAAACATTTCAAACTTTTTTACCAAAGCGTGTTGTCGAAACCATTTCTGAAGACGTTATCGAAATTATAAATAAGTCGGGTGGGATGTATACTTTAACTTATTTGGGGCAGAGCTTGCGAGTAATCTCAGGCACTAATACTAGTAGATCAATATTTAAATTTGGGTGTTTAGAATAAGCAAAATTTAGAGATATTTACTTATTTGGTATTATTTTCATCTTTTAATTTTGGTGCTTAATAGAATAAACAAAATTTAGAAATATTTACTTAATTTGGTATTATTTTCGTCTTTTAATTTGGGTTCTTAATTGGGTGTTTGGGTTAATTAACAATTTGGTAATTATTTTACAAATCAGAATACACAGACATTTTAATAATTAGTGTTTGAAAGATGTGTGACAGCAATAGTACCATCACACCAAGTGAAGACCTTGATTCTCACATTATGTGTTTGTCGCATAAGTTAAGAAATGCGGCACAAGAGATATTACATTTTGCAACCTATGATGGGTCGGCGGTTGAATCAACAGTCAGTCAATATAGAAAGTACATGAAAGATGTAATTAATTTCATGTCAGGCGCTCATTTGTGTGAAAGATACCTGTATGGTTCCATCAACTTAGACGAGTTTTGCGTGAAAATGATCGACGAAGGTCTCCAAAGCTATGTTGTCGAAATACCAAATTTACCCAAGGAATTGTTATCAAAGTATGGTTTGGTCTCAGCGGAAAACATCAATGAAGTCGTGAAAAATGGTGCAGATATTTTGGACCGTGTAGACAATACCGCAGATGATACTGAAGAATGGTAGAAAATGGATGTTGACGATATAGAGAATGAAAACTGTGAAAAACAAATAGGAATGTAAACAATTATATGTATCATGCAAAAATAATTTTGTAAATAAATAATCATTTTATTAATGTATTTGTGTTATTTGTTTATTCTTAAATTCTCCGAGAAAATAACACCCAAATCCTATTCACATGCATTCTGTGTGTCCTTGTAAACGCAACCTTGAAAAATCTATATGTACACGCCCACAAACGCAACCTTGAAATATCTATATGTACACGCCCCCAAACGAATGTACACGCCTCATAACTGTGTGACGTTGCAAACACAACCTTGAACAATCTGTATATATACACGCACTTAAACAAGCAAATTATTAGTTCGTCTTCATCGTTATTTAGCTACGTGTAATAAAAAAGAAGTTTAAAATGTCTCAGTGTCAATCTCAATCTAGTTCCACAAAGAATGCAGTACCAGAAAAGCCGATAGCGATTGTCCAGCCATTTTCGATAAATGGGATGCAGAGGTGTGCTATGTGTGAGCACTATGATGTGCTAGTTGGAACGAGGGGTCTTTGTAATTGGTGCAATAATTTTGTGATGTATGAGCAAATAACATCGCCAACTTCGTCACCACCCAGTGCTAGGAGAAGGCTTAATACGCCACCGCAAGAGGATACAACAGCAACCACCCCAGCTGATCCATCTCCGCATATTTCGCAGACAGCAGGACCATCGGGGATTTTGCAGGTCCCCGATCAAGCTGGCCCTTCTGACATTTTGCGGTCTCCATCGCCGCAGTTTAGTCAAGAAGGGCAGCAATGGGCGGTTGCGGCTTCTCCATCTTCTTCTTCTTCCACAGCATCCAACCTAGAGGCCCCCCTAGACACGTCTGACGAAGAGGACTTTTTTGGGGACTTTGGGGAAGAAGATGAAGATTTGGAAGACATTGTTAGACATATATGTTTAACAAAAGAGGAAATGGGGGTGTTTGGGTTTGAACCATAAGTTTTTTTAAATAAATAGTTTTAGGAATTTGTAAATAAATAGTTTTAGGAATTTGTAAATAAATAGTTTTAGGAATTTGTAAATATTTAGTATTAGGTAAAAAATAAATTATTATTATTATTATTACCTTTCTTTTATTTCTATTATTTTTAACAGTTTTCAGATATAAATTCAAACATTTTTAAATTTTACATCAGTTCTATGTAAGCATGGGTAGAATTAACATTACAATTGATAAATTTGGTCGTCAAAAAGCTAATAAAAAAATAGTAGTATACAATCCTCCAGGAATAGGTTTTAAGTTGAATGTTGATCATCAATACGACCTTCAAGGAAAATCTTTAACTAACATAGCAGATCCTTCACAAGGTAGTGATACTGTAACCCGAGAATATTTCCTTAAAGAAATTCAAAAACTTCGGATATTACTGGTTGAATTATTAAATCAAACTTATTTTAAAATTAGTGAAATACTTAGTGTTATTAAATCGGAAATAGAATTTGCATATGTGTACTCGATAATAGAAAAAAGAGAAGTAATATTATCCAACCTTGAGCAAAATGTTGATCGTTTAATTAGAAAAACTCATAGATCTGGGATACATTCAAGGAAAATATCTAACTATGATAATAGAAAACTATTTAACATGATACTAGAAACAAGTGATGTCATATTATCGAACCTTAATGAAAATATGTAAGCAACGTCGCAGAGACTACAAGTTTTATTTTATACCTTATAATGCTGCACTTTGGTGAAAAAAAATAGTTTTAGATAAACATGGGTCGTGGTAACAACACAATTGATAAATTTGGACGTCAAAAGCCTGGTGAAAAAGTGCGTTTATTGAGGGGATCACCAGGAATTGGATTTAAGCTTACGCCGGACGGTCAATATGACATGCGGGGAAAATCTTTAACCAATGTCGCCCCACCGACTAAGGGTAGTGATGCTGTTACCCAGGATTATGCGCTTAAAGAAATTCATCGATTACGCGTACAAATAGCAGATATACTGAATACAGATCTACTTAATAAGGTTCGTGTCGATATAAAGCAGCTTGAAGCGAAAATTGTTAATATTGAAACAATAAAAATGGATGTACTCGGGAGAATTGAAAAACATGAAATCAGAATGAGCGATTTGGAGAAAAAAGTGGTCAAGCATATAATGGAATAATGTATGAGAAATAATTAATATAGCCCCAGCTTGATGAGGATTACTCATATATGAAGATAATATCAAGATTGCTGATTGGTATAAATATAATCAAGAATGATGATTGTTGTGAATAAACCTAGTTTATAATTGTAATAAACACATATTTAAATAAAACAAAGTTGAAGTTCATTGGGTATTTATTTTAATAGTAACCTTAACCAATATACATATTTAGATAGGTTTGAATGTATTACAACATATAATATTTTAAACAATATCTGTCTCATCAATCCAAGAATTAAATTGATCTGAAAATCCTAACCATTTTACAAATAATTGATTAATATTATTTTTCTTGCGGCGACGAAGTACTTTTTCCACTAAATATACATTCGGACTACTTGTTTTTTGCAGCTCAGCTTCATAAAAACATCCTTTTATAGGTTGACCTTCTATTGATTCCAATAGGTATGTTGGTGGATTGGTAATGTTAACTTTTGCGATTTTAAACTGTTCCGTGGACCATGAGGGCGTATATCCTTTATCAAAGACACTTTTGTGTTTGCTTATACGAACTATATCGCCCAAACGAAATTTAAACTTTTTGGGTACTATTTTTATCCAATTGTATGCGTTAATGCGTGTGGTTGATTTAACGTTTATAGGTTTCATACCAATAGTACGATGCTCTGTGTTATTATAGGTTTTCGTTATGACTGGTAAAAGTTGTATCCATTTGTAGGAACCTCTAGCTGAAAACTCCTTATAGAGATAATTTTTGAGTGTACGTATGACTCGTTCAACTATCGCAGCTTTTTTGGTGCTGTACGTCGAATAATGATTAATGTTATATTCCTTAACAAGATTTTGGAATATGTTATTAAAAAATTCTTTTCCCTGATCGGTTTGTAGATTTATTGGTGTATATCTTGCTTCTTTAAAAATGTCTTTCATTGCTTTAGTGACTTCAGCCCCTGTCTTGTTTCTAATCGCCCTAGTACAGACAAATTTGGAGTAGCAATTTATGCACACCAAGATATAGCGGTATCCATCGTTTTCATTTGCATACTGTTGCATTTCCGCCAAATCTGTTTGCCACAAGTCTTCATATCCTTTAATGATGGTGTGTCTTCTGGGAAAATTTTTTCTTGCTGACCTATGAAGTTCATTGACAATTTTTATTTTTTCTGTGCTAGTAGTCATAGTTCCAACTCACGTCTCTTGAGATACTGATCAAATTATGTGATTACTCAATAAATTATACCTTCCTCACGAAGTTCTTCTATAATTGACATTATTTCATTATCGTGTCCGGTATGACCAGCCATCTTTGAACTCCATAGCAATCGTAATCGTTCTACCAACTCCTTCGGGTTATTCCAATATACGTAGCTAGGAGTTTCCGATAAAACACGTTTTTTTTAATGGTAACACTACTTGAGCATATGTTTTTTTACCTGCGATCCCACTCCCCATTCGATTCCCTGTCATTAATGGTTTTATAATCTCTAAATATTTTTTCCGCCTGGTTTCCTGTAGTCCCCGCTTCTCGTCATAGCCCTTGTATGCTGCATTTGTCAATCGCAGCATCTTTTTATAGTCTTCTGCCACTTCGGGAGTCATCTTTTCGATATGCTCTAATACCCGCGGATTTTTTAAGAATATCAAATCGTAAAGTTCCGCATTCCCTTCAAAGGTTGCAATATTCTTAGAGTTGTGCCATAGTGTCACTTTACCAGGAGGAAAACGTATTTCCAAATTACCCATAAACTTTTTGTTTTTTACTTTTGATTTATGATGTACTCCATAAACTGTATCGAATTGTGATGGTTTTGTTTTTAAACCGTTCATATATGTATTAATGATAATATCCGGAGATGAGCGATCTTTTAATGTGACAGCTGACATTGTAGATTTGTTTGATGGAGAAGGTGTTGCATAAATTCCATCTAACGTCTCGTTTTTTGGGGTATCTATCGATGTTTCAGCAGTGTACTTGGACCTTTCTGTGATCGGTGTTGATGTTTCTACGGGAAACTCCTCTGACATGAACATGGTTGTTTTATTTAGTGGCTCCTCTATGTATGTGCTTAAACTTTTCGGTTGTGATTGTATATGTTTGCGAGACTTTTGTGTTACTGCATCGGATATAGAAGTCAAAGGCTTAGCAATCGGCTCATAAAATTTGTCCAATTCAAATTTATCTTGTACATTAGCAGCTTTAATTTGTTTAAACTTTTTTCGAACGGCATCTGTAACCCCAATCAATTGACGTTTCAGATATATATCATTATTCATCATGAAGGTGATGTTGCCAGAGTATCACACAACTATGTAATGCGAATTCACTGATCTTACTCTGTGTATATATAGTTATCGAACCCCTTGCGATATCTTCCCGAATTTAAATCGCTATCCTTATCAATAACGAGGAACCCATACTTGTCATTCCAACATTTAGCACACATCTCTTGAAATTGTGTAAAAGTCAGATCTGGCGATACATGATCCGAAAAAATATGTCGTAAATTCATTTCGTCTTGTTTAAACATTATAATTAAATTGGCGTTGTCACGTACTAATTGCTTGGGAACTCGGGAATAGGTTTGTGCTAGGTAGAAACTATCTACATTTTTATGTCGTCCCATACTAAAATATGATCGTATAACATCCTGTTTTTCACACATTACGTCGTCAAATATGAAAATTGAATTTGGTTTGGCATCGGATGGCTCCACGATATTTGTTGTATCGCTAAAAGTATAATAACCAAGACCCTTAATCGGCGTGAAAATTTTCCTGAGATATTCGTATTTGGGTTGATACAGCGACTTTGAATATACGTAGACATTTTCAAAGCGCAATCCTAAAGGGTGTGTAAGCAAGGTAATCATAACATTGGTTTTTCCACAATTAGAAGGTCCTATTAGCAATCCACGAATTGATAATGGCAACAAAGGACCATGCCGACGTCTCACATTTTTCCCTACATGTCCAGATCCAACCTTCTCATCGAGATTATCTATTTCTAGCTTCTGTTTCAGCTTAACAATACGCATTATAGTGAAAAAAAATATTTTATATCGTACACACGGCTTTAACTACTCATTCAGATGCAGACCATCAAACGAAGTGGACGCTCTCGATATTCGAGTAAGACTGGGTGTGGTATAGTGAATTCTATAATTAATAAACTACCGTTTGAGTTACACCTTCCCGGTTATCAATATTGTGGGCCAGGCACCAAACTTACAAAGTGATTAGCGAGAGGTGATTTGGGAATTAACCCATTAGATGCAGCGTGTAAGAAACACGATATAGCATATTCAAAAACCGAAAATAACCTAAGTTCACGCCATCAAGCTGATTACGATCTTGAACAACGTGCTTGGGAGAGAGTAAAATCAAAAGACGCTAGTGCAGGTGAAAAAATATCTGCTTGGTTGGTAACAAATATTATGAAGGCGAAACAACGTTTCGGTATGGGTGTTTCAACGCATTTAGTTAAAATAAAGAGCTCCAAAGGAAAGCGACGACGATTTGTGAAAGGGAAACGTACATGTAAAAACAAAAGAGTGTCCAAGTTTACTTTTGGATCGACATTGCGACAACCCATTCGAGCTGAATTAGCTAAGGCTGGTGGTAAGAAATTTGCTGAAAAAGACATATTTAACGCATCTAGAATAGCAGTGGCTGCGGCAAGGAAATTATTAAAAGCCCGTGGTGGTAAGCGGAAGATACGCATACCTAGAATTATACCTGTTCCAATGGTTGGTAGCTTATTACCTTTAATACCAATATTTGCTGGGCTCTCAGCATTAGGATCCTTAGCAGGTGGTGTTGCAGGGGTAGTGCGTGCAGTAAAAACAGCAAAAAATGCCACTACCCAAAAAACTGGTGGTGAGTTACAGCTAAAATCGAATGGAGGTGGAATGTATTTGAAACCATATAGGACAGGTTTAGGGCTTTTTATGAACCATTCAAAAAACTAGTAAAATGCCTTCCTCGAAGGCCATTATCGAATATTGATCTAGAAAGGTATGCATTACAGCTACAAGTACCATACTTTAGAGGTGTATTTATGCGAGATTCACTTCCTCGACGAGGTCCTCGACGTTATGAATCTGGTATTCTTAATTTGGACAGTATAATGAGATTTGGAACACATTGGGTGGCGTATCGAAAGAATGATTCAGAAGTTACATATTACGACAGCTTTGGTGATTTACCACCACCAACTGAACTGGTTCGATATCTGCGAATGGGTGGGGTAGCAGCAAAGGAAATTTACTATACATACGACCGACAACAAAAATTTGGGACAGTCTGGTGCGGTCATTTATGCTTAAAGTTTCTCTCTCAATCGTAAAAGTCAATATGTCTTATACCCCAAATGGATCGGGATAGTTATAAAAAGATGGCGTCTTCGTTAAAAGCCTATTATCGTTCCGGTAGTTTATTAAAAATGACTTCTAAAGAGTTAGAAAACATACCCAAGGAGGTAATGATTGCTTGTTCCCCAAATGAAATCGCACTTGTTTGGGATAAATTACCAGAACACATGAAATGTGACATAGACATGTTAAAGTATCAGTATTGTACGGACCATCATAATTACCAGAATCTGAATGGAGATGAATGTGATGGACCAGCGCCTAGGAGATTGTTTTGCTGTTCCTGTAAAATAAGTGATGTAAAAATAACAGAAAAAAATTGGTTTAAAATTTCAAAACCAAGTAAACTGTGTACAACCTATAGCAATATAAACTGCTGTCGACAACAATAAAAGCTAAAAACAGTAGATTTTTTATCAGTCATGTCGTACACATTCACATTAACAGGACGCTCGAGCGTGTTAAGTACAGATTTTTACCCACCATTAGAACTCAGTACAGTCAATAAATATGGGCTTGCACTTGTTGGATTTTACACATATAATTCTATTTTTAATATTGATGAAAGCAATAATTCATTTGCATATAAGAAAAAAATGACAAAACTTCACCATCTATAAAGTTAACAATTCCCCCCGGAGTATATGAAGTGCACGAGATTGAAAAAGCAATGAAAACTGCCCTACAACTATCCACGAGAGATAATGATGATAAAATATTTTCATTAACACCCAATAATAACACATTGAAATGTGAAATAAAAACAAAATACATTATGGATTTTACAGGAGAAAACTGCATTGGTCGGATGTTGGGATTTGATCGTATATTGTTAACAACGGAAAACAAAAAACATGAATCAACCTCTCAAATAGACATTATGAAAGTACGCATAATACGTGTTGATTGTAATATTATCTCTGGAGCATACCTGAACTCACAAGAATGTCATATTTTATTTGAATTTGGTATTGATGTTGAACCTGGTTATAAGATAACGAAAGAACCCACAAACCTTATTTATTTGCCGTTGAAGCCTGAAGGACGTCAGTTCATTGACAACATTACTCTACGCATCTTGGACGACAACGGTGATCTTATCGATTTCAACGACGAGAAGATTATTATTAAACTGGAGCTAAAAAAACTAGTCTAACGATGGGTTTTTGTTACAACCGCCGACCGTACATGTTTTCTCCGATATGTCAAACAATAACGAAACCTAATAAAAAGAAACATGTCGCTAAAACAGAGCTCATTCACGATCACGACGTCGGACCAAAAGGATATCAACGTCTCTCTGCCAATGATCGTAGATTTCTTCAATTCTTCGGCTTGAAAGTACGAAGCCAACGAACATGATGACAAGTAGTGAAAAAATTGAGGTTTTTACTGAACCTATTTTCAATAATTCTATCATAAGCCTGCAAGAACATACATATAAACCCTACCCTAAATTCCAAAATTCCGATGAAATTCGTATCCCAGTTCACTTTCAAGACATAATTTTGGATATATCGGAAAGCTACATATATGTCGAAGGAACATTTAAACCAAAAGACGCTACAAAAAAGTGTTTTTTATCTAATAATTCATTAGCTTTTCTATTTGAGGAAATTCGATATGAGATAGGCGGTGAGAAAGTTGCAGTTGTCAGAAAACCAGGTGTAACTACAGCTCTTAAAACAATGGTTTCCATTGGTAGTACACAGCTGAAACCGCTTCTTACATGCGGATGGGGTCTAAATGAAGAAAACCAACACATTGTGGATACCGCTAGTAATGTATTTTCTGGCAAAGTACCCCTAAAATATCTGATGGGTTTTGCTGAGGATTATACAGAAGGGGATTTTTAACATTAAACAGGAATTGATTATAATAATTGCCCGCACTTTTAACAACTGTTATATTGGAGAAGTTGAAGCCGACATTAAAATTGACAAACTGGAGTGGAAAATACGTCACATTGTTCCCGAGGATAGACAAAAGCTAAAACTATTATCACGTATTAATAAAGGTGGTAATAATGCAAATATCCGAATGGCTTACCGTATGTGGGATCTTTACGAGCTTCCCGCTCTCCGACAAACTTCATCCGATGTTTGGGCTATAAGAACGAGTACAACTCTAGAGAAACCTCGTTATTTAATTATCGGATTTCAGAATATTGGAAAAGCGGATAGCTATAAAGAAGATGCGACTGAATTTACAAATGCAAATATAAGTGACATTCGAGTTTATCTTAATTCAACAGTATTCCCCTATGAAAGATGGAATTTGGATTTTTCAAAGAAATTGTATGCAGCGGCCTATTATAACTATGAAAACTTCCAAAGCAGTTATTATGGTCGAGAATTTAACGATCCAATGATGGATTTTGACGAATACATGAAAAATCCGCTGTTTGTTATTGACTGCTCGCATCAGGTGGAAGCTGTAAACTCGTCAACTGTGGATGTCAAGATTGAATTTGAAACACGTAACAGTCGGTTTCCTAAAGACACTAAAGTTTTCGCATTCATAATTCACGATTCTATTTTTAGTTATAATATGTTAAATGGTTCTGCATCAAATAAGCTTGTTTAGTCGTTTAGTTATTTATAATTATTATACTTTATATTTGGCATATATGTTAAAGTATATCTTAGTATATCCATATATTGTTATATAGTTTAGTGTTTTGATATAAAACTTAATATATGTGTAATAGATAGTTTAGCAACTAATGTCAACAATTAAATAATAAAACATATTGCACCAGTTATTTTGAATTTTATTTTAGTCTAAGTTCTAAAAGGTAAATTAATATAAAAATTTGGTTTCCACTCGTCCTTGAATTAAGATCCGATCCCGAGAGCATTGCTAATTCCCCGACCTTGATGGTGGGTGACGTCATAGGACTTTTCTATTCGTCCTTGAATTAAGATTCGACCCTCCCTGAGAGCGTTGCTATATTCCCCGACCTTGAGGGTATGCGACGTCATAGGACCTTGGGTGCGCAACGGACTACATAATAAGATACAAAGAGTATATATATAAGGTTGACGTCTAAGATTTCTGTTATATTCCAAATCAGTTTGCAAAACGAACATGTCTTCCAGCTCTTCTAACTCTTGGGTATTTGATGTTGAAACAGTGCGGTTAAATAACCGGTCAGATTCGTCTGATTCCGACGACGACGACGAAACAGTTGAAATGGGTCAGAGATTTGTTGTGCAAAATGAATCTTCGTCTGATGAGGAGGGTCAGGAAGAGGAGTCGGCTGAAGCCAGTCTGCCTGACTCATCAAGTTGGTGGAGTCCACCATCACCACGTGGTGAGTTTGATGGTCCAGCCGACAGTAGTTGATGGGTAGTGCCTGATGTTTCAGAAGATACGCAGGAAGGGAATGCCGACCCCACTACGTGAAGATGCTACTACGGAATGGTGCAAAATGGATGGTGGCGATGTATAGAATGTCAACATTTAATTGTACTATATATATATATATATATATATATATATATATATATATATATATATATATATATATATATATATATATATATATATATATATATATATATATATATATATATATATATATATATATATATATATATATATATATATATATATATATATATATATATATATATATATATATATATATATATATATATATATATATATATATATATATATAAATAAATACTGATTTTATTAATGTGTTTCTGTTATTTGTCTAGTTTTTAAAATTATCAATATAAGTATAGAGTATTTTAAAGAAAAAATTAAATATTGATTTTTTTTTTCGATTTTCTCGAAAGTCAACTTTTTTTATTTGAAACTTTTTTCGTCTCTTGAAAATTTTCAATTTTGGGTGTGCCCGATTGTTCAGGTCCGGCTTAGTGTAGATTAGTGTAGATTAGGTTAGGTTAGGTTAGGTTAGGTTAGGTTAGGTTATTGGATTGACACTAATCGCAGATCAAACCAAATTTTTTTTTTTTTAAATTTGTCAGGAGGTGCGGGGGACGTAGCTGAGCAAAAAACGCAATTTTTTTGTCAACTTCGCAAAAGCGTATCTCGGTAACGGCGAAAGATAGACGAACGATAACTTTACCAAACGATGACTTTTTTTTAGGCGAACAACTTTTACATTTAACCCAAGTCGCTATCTCGCACCCCCGAGGCTCGGGAATCGCTCAAAACAAAAATGTGCACCAGCGCGTTGACAAAGTCAGGAATGCGTCGGACAATATCGTCACCATTTAACTTTTTGTAGAACTAGACGACCTACGTCCGGCAACACCAAGCGCGCTCCCGTCCGAGCTACCGTTCTCGAGATATAGCGGTTCAAAGTTACACGTAAATCGCGATTTTTCAAGAAACGCGTAAATCGCCGACTTCAGAGGTCCGTAACTCTCGAACGGTAACTCCCACGAGGTAGGTCCTGTAGACGTTTTTGTAGAACTCGATTTTAGAAATTTTTTTTATCTAAAACTTTTTTTCTCTATCTATCACCATTTTCGATATTATAACGTCCAAAGGTGGTCGGCAAAACGGGCAAAAAACCATTTCGACTTCCTATCTAATTTTTAGGTGCTATTTTAATTGAGCTTAAAGGGAGTTTTCGATGTGTTTATATCTTTTGGGGTCTAAAGAAAACTTTTAATTATATATTCTAAAAATTATTAAAAATTTTATAATTGTTTATGTACATTTTCGCAACATTTAATACATTTTCGTTGGAATAAGAGACATATTGGTTTATTAAAACTTTTATTTTCATAATAGGACACACACACAATTTACTGGGTTATATATAGATATGTGACATAATATATTTTTTTTCAATTCATCTTATTACTTAAGGACTAAATAATTATTATTATTTTTTAAATTAATTTCAATACTCAATGAATTACCAAATAAAAAAAAACGTCTATTATATAACAACCTTAAGCCCTCCCACCAGCGACAAGGTTCAACTACATCGGAAGGGAAACGCCCGCAGTGATGTTCGGTTAAAAACTTAGTACTAAAACATATTTAAAAACTATACTATCCTATTAAATATAGAATGGTAAACACAAGACGCCGATTTTACAACTACACATTCAAGTCTATTTTTTTTTTATTTCTTTTACTTGCATATGAATGAGAGACGTCGCTCATACTTTTCCATCCGAGCCTCCCAGTCGCTCGCCTCTCTCATATACCGCTCAGCCTCTCTCCTACACCGCACAGCCTCTCTCCTACACTAATCTAATTTATCACCCCAAACCGTCTTCATATTGGTCAATCGTGCCATCACCTCACCGTCTTCATCCTGTGAAAATGGCCCCAGATTATTTGGAACTCCATCTTCGGGTTAGTCGTAACAATTTTTTTGGTGTCATCAATTTTGCTTTATTTGTAATCCTTCTTTTTTTGTCGGATTATAGGTGACACCGGCCCATAACCCGGATGTTGACGGCTGTGGCTCACGCTCCCCCAACCCAGATGTTGACGGTTGTGGCTGACTGCTTTCCACCGTACGTATTTTTCCTTGTACAAATCTTGAGCCTTTCATAGGACTTTCTTCAGTATTGAAGGTTTTGCTGCCCCTCCTTTATTGTTATATCGCTAATTATGTTCACTGCGGGCTGCGGTTCTTCTTGTCGATCTAGTGGAAAGCAGTTTATGTAGCCACCGATGGCATCGTCCAATTTGGTGTTGTTGGCATCATCTAATTTGTTGTTGCTGGCAGCGTCTAATTTGTTGTTGCCGGCATCACCACACTCTGCTTCGAATGCGCCAGGTGTTAGAAAATTAAACTTTTCGATGTCGAAACTATTATCGGCGAGCGAGTCAACACACTCAGCAAGAACAAAACTATTGATTGAACCACCAAATTCACTGAATGAACTCATATTTTTATATGTTGCGTAGTAATTTTAACTGAACTTTGAAACTGAACAAATGTCTAAGACTGAAGTTGCACAATGTCTACATCTGGTTTTATGCAACCACCCCCACTAACACAACCCCTTAATTTTTACTGCGCAGCCACACCACCCATAACCTTGAATATGCAGCTCCACCCACGGACGGCCTTGCGATGTGTCCTTCAAAATCTTTGCGTCGAAATATACAAGGTTAAATATATATTCTATGAAAAAAACTAAATACAATAAAGTATGGATTTTCCAGCACGTTATATTAAACATTATCATTAGTCAGAAACGTTTCCATCACACTAAGAAGTTGATCTAATTTTTCGTCTTCGGATAAAAACGTTTCAACCACACCTCATAACATTTCGAACATTTTCCTCAGGTGTGGTTTGATAGAACTGTATGTCGTTATGACCCCAAGGTAATGTTTTTGTAGAAGATGGAATTACATAACGTTTATCATCACTGGACAGAGCTACTTTGTTTACTATTTCGGTATAAACGTTATGTAATTGACTTCGGAAAGTTTTCATTTTACGAAAAATTAAACCGCCCTGTTCTACAACTTTCCGATAGTCTTCCAGGTTAAGATTATTTTTTGATAACCGATTTCTTGATACCTTTGGCTTTTTTTACTTCGTTCTTAATCGATTTTATACAATAAGCCTTCCTTAAAAATACCATAAAAACAGATTATCGGATCACCTGGAAACTCATCTTTCATTCTACCCAAGACTGACATACTCTTTTGAATATTAAATGTATTTCCCTCGACATAATTTGACGTGTCAAATTTATCCGGATTCTCAGTCATACAGCGATAAAAATTATTTGTGAATACTTTTAATATCAGGGAATCTGTATCTGTCTAGAGTAAGGAAGCATCTTTACCGAATTTCGTCTTGATAAAATTGTAAAAGAAATCATAAATTACCGTTTTTGACATGTCCAATATGGAAAATCCTATATATATATAGGTTTATTATATTTAATTTTCAATTGGTTCATATGTATTGCCACGAGATCTTGAGTAAATATGGAACAGCTTTTAAAATTAGGACGAGCTATTAGGGCTCTAGCACCACATTTTCCTCTTCAGTTTTCCCATTCATCGGGTAGCAAAAT
>JAUTXW010005044.1:15000-95843 GCA_030620095.1 Kuschelorhynchus macadamiae | reverse complement strand
AATTATACATTTCAATATTCCAATTATGAATTATTATGGATAATATTTGTTTTCAACCCCTAATTAATTTACAGTTACATAAATTAGTTGACAAAAATAAACTTTTGACAACTGATTTGCGCCAGCGCAGATTCGGTAATTCCGGGAACATATTTTACAGATGCTTCACTTTTTATCCCCACTAGCCTAGTTCTCGTGCCACCTACTATCAAATTCTTGTGAAAAGACAAGGCAAATTTTTCGAAACTTTCATTTTTTCCTGAAATACAATAACAATTTTAAGTATTTTTTTGTTTGTTGATAAAAAAATTAAATGTTAAAGTGTTTTATTCAAATAAGATAGTGTAATAAGTAAGTAAAAACGGCAACCAAATAAATTGTTTGTTGTACCAAATGACCCATTAATAGCAATACTCAACAATAATTTAAAAAGCACTCTTTCGAATTAAAATGGTCAAATGTTAAATACCAATAATTATAATAAACGAAAACAAACATTCTTAATTATTGTTAATTGGCACTATTAAACTGCACTTCGGCGGAACATGAAGTTCCAGTTACAGTTAGTGATTGCTTTTTAAAAAGCTAAAACGCCCTTAAAGTTTATTCATAATTTCATGTTTTTTTTTAATGTGTTTATTTGATTTAAAAATGATATCTCTATTACAACCTTTTAGCAATTTTTTACTAGTTTTTTCTTGAGTGTGTTATATAGACTCAATTATAAGTATAATACTACGATAATACGAATATTTTTGCACACTATACTTGCGTTATACCCACCCCCCGTACTGTAATCGTATCAAAATCACCCCACCTTACAGATCTTTTAATTTCACCAGAGTGACTCTCCAACCAAAATAACCTATTATTGGCCTATCATGACGTACCTTGTGAACCATTCAGTTTTCGGTCCGCCCGTTATTCAGCCTTTTCTAATATACAGGTTTATTTCGGCGGAGTATAAAGTGGCAAAAGTTTGTGTGATTATTATAGCCAAGCCCTCTGACCTCGGGGGCTGGCGGGGGTGTAGCTACGCAATTGAATGACAGGAAATTTCCCGTGAAAAATGCTTCTAGAAATTAAATTCATGTTTTTAAAATCTCCACACCTGACAAAAAAGCAAGTTAAGTTTTCTTGACTGCTATTAATGACCTTTAAATTGTTTTAATTTAATCTACTACGTACATAGTTTCCCAGATCCCAATGATGACGCTTGAATTTGGGCCACCCTGTATAGCCGAAGAGAAGTTTTTCACGACACTTATAAACTTCTGGGGTCAGGTGCGGATTTGGTTGGAATATTAGAATTTGTTAATCTAGTTTTTAAAGATAAATATCTACTAGTTGCCTGCAACCCACACCCAATAAGCGATACAAAGATTCGCTGATTCACGGTTTTGGAAACAATGGGACCACTAGCATAGATTTAGAGAAGTTTTGGTAATGTTTTTATTGAAAGGAAATGGCTTTGTAATAAAATATTGCCTTGTAATAAAATACCGATATTTTATTACAACTTTTTTACTATAAATTTTGTCAATTAGCTCACTTTCTTCTCACGCATTTCTTTGCTACTGAAACGTTTACGTTTTAGCATACTGTGCTCTTTTACATTTTTATTAATTTATTTTGAATTAAGTTATAATTTTCGAAAAATTAGCTATTTAAAGTAATTTAATTTAATTATTTAATTATTTCCTCCGTATACTAAAAAAATATTTCGCCCGCCTTTAGTTATACTTCCGGCTACGGCCGTGTGTGGCGAATTTATGGAAACAATGTGATGTCTATTCCCAGGATAATCAGTCTTTGGTATTAGTTATGTATAATGCAAAAATGCCGAAATAATACGGATTGAAAAGAATTTTTGTCAAGTAAAAAAAGAAAACAATATACAAAAGCAAATATACAATGTGACCACGGATAGAAGAAATAAGATATTTAACACAGTGTTCGTCTAATATGTGTTCTGTATACCTAGTTGTTTTATGTTTTAATTGGTAGTGGCCATCTAGTTATAAGGTCTGATGATGACCGTAAGGTCGAAACACGTGTCACAAAATAAATTTTAAAGTAAAAATTGTGTATCTGACTGAGACCTAGACTAGTTTATTCTTTTCTTTGAATACTTATAATCAGGTCTCTTAGAGAAATATGGACGATTTCTTTGAATTGTATTTTGAAAATGAAGCCGTTGTGGACCTATGTGTATATAACATTTTTGTCTTATCTTAATCACCCATTAAGCGATAGTCCATGTTTTTAAGCTCCCTGTGTATCATGCTGTTTTCAGGAAAAAGTATTGTTAAAACTTAATTATTGAAAATTTTGACCTACCTCATTACTATGTATATTAGTTTTAACCCCCCCCCCCTCCATCGCATGAATCCATGGACATAGCCAGGAATTCAGTCAGGGAAGGGACAAAACATATCTCGATTTGAGAGCTGTCTAATTGTCTAAAAAAACACTGTCCAACTTTGAATTTTTACACTTTATTACTAAGAGTAAAAAAATTTAATTTCACGCATGGTTTTAATCAATTCAATACAATTTTTCTCAACTTATTTGGAATTTTTCCGTTGGGCAAGTAGGTATATCACGATTTTTCAGTCCGAGGTATTCGTTATCTGCATGGCAGTAGAAATTTATAAGGCCAATAATGGTTGAGAAAACAAGGTCTACAGTTAAGCTGCCTTAAAATGGATATAGAGCAATCTCTGCTTTTGTCAAGGAGAGCCAAAATCAGTACCAGTAACTTTTTAGGCGAACATGTACGTGTGTTAAAAATATCAAAACAACGAATGGGGTCTGCACTGAATAGATGGACTCAGTAACGATTGTATGGCTACTAAAGAGAAGTCAGTCACTAAAAAATTAAAAATTCATCTGATTTTAATCGACCTGTCATCTTACCTCTTACCGTTGGAGTAAGATTTGAGGCGAGCAAAATATATTGCTGGGATTTAAACCACCCCTACTTAAATTAACGGTTTTTGTGCCTCGTTTCCAGTTGCATGAAAAATGGAAATTAGAGTCATTGGGAAATCAACCAATGAGATATGGCGAACATTTTTGCTAGAAAAAAATAATTTGTTTCATTTATTACCAGTTTCTATACTCAGTTTTACCGAAAACAAAAGTTAAATTATTAGCCGGCAGGTGGTCCAGTGCGCTATCGTACTAGTCATTCTAACGTTGATTTCGGCGGGCCATGCAGGTTCGAAACCTAGTAGCCTATAGACTTTTCTAAGTATGTAGTCGATATTAGTGGTAATAAAATCCAACACAAGAAAATGGTAAAATGTATCTACTTCATGCGCCATCCCATTCATGCTAATTGACACCGAATGTGAGTGGATAGGGGTTCATGATGGAGGCAGCCTCTTGTCAATCGGTAGGTCACGTGATAAAGATCAAAGGGTAGACCGTAACCCAAGAGTTGATAGCTCGAGGGTGGGGTGTGGGCCGGGGAACAAAAGAGTGAGCAGGACGGTGGTTCGGAACCCACGTTAAGCTGTAGGTCCCCGCAAGCAAAAGTTAAATTATTCGTATAATTAACAAAAATATTAGAAGGTGATTATTAATGTCAACAAAGTAACTAACATTATCGTCATACTACAAATATATGCAGCAATCTTTCGAAAATATTATTTTTCAACCCCAGCAGGGGAGGACAGCTGCCCCACCCTGCCTTCCTTGGCTACGCCCTTGCCTGATTTTAGCTACAGTGTTAAACGGCAATGTTTAAAAAAGCTCAACAACCCATTGGAATTTTAAAACCTGGCGCCTATGAATGCATCTGCCAACAAAACAATATTATACGTCCTTCCGTTTCTACATAGCGAAAAAAATTAAACCTTAGATCCTTCTAATTATTTATAGCCTGAACTAATCCATACCTAATGTAATTATAACCTGCGAAACTTTGTATAAACAAACAAGGAAAGTAGTTTACATAATCACGCTATTAAAAGTTACGTTATTACAGTTTATAGGTTGGGTATTATGAATGAAAATAATCGGTGTACTTAAAATAAGAGGTATTAAAATTGTGTTAAAATAAAAAACTGTAAAATCAGGTAAAGTATTAACAAAAAATATACATATTTTTACCTGTGTAAAAAAGCATTACAAATAGAGC
The DNA here is from genome assembly GCA_030620095.1 of Kuschelorhynchus macadamiae. NCBI lineage: Eukaryota > Metazoa > Arthropoda > Insecta > Coleoptera > Curculionidae > Kuschelorhynchus > Kuschelorhynchus macadamiae. The sequence continues at coordinate 91,696 of JAUTXW010005044.1, read as the reverse complement.
TATTTATATAAAAAAATATATATATTTTGAAAACACAACTATAGTGGCTACTTATTAAAATATGTGAAAATAAATTATGTACTTCAAATTTTTATTATTTCTATTGTCTGGAACATAAGACACGGTTTTATAGGGCCTATAAATAGGTGTGAGTATTTTTTACGGAATTTTAAAATAGCAATTTATACAAAATATTATTGCTGTTCAAAAGGGTTTCTTAAAAAAATTTACTCTATAATCATAACTATAACATAACGAAATAACAATAACGCAAAAACCTTTGGCAGTATAAACTGGAAGAATTCAACAAACTAATATAATCTATGATTTACCTGGAGAAACTGTAATTCGTATTTTTATTAATATTTGTTATGGGATAGAAGCAGTCCCAACTCGACACAGTGATTTTAATTGGAAGGGACAGAGTTTCAAAAATTTATATAGAGTATTCCATTTACCATACATACCTATTTTAAAATATTAAGTCACTTTTTTTTTTTTTTCATTTTCAATACAACTAGAGACAGAGGGAGTCAAAATATAATGAGACATCCCGTACTCATATTTGTAACGTTGAGTGGAGACATATACAGCAATAGCAGCCAGGGTCTATGAAATACCCAACATAATCTATTACAGTTTTTTTTTTGCATACAGTATCTTTGTTATTCCTACTTTTTAAAATTAAAATACCATACTAGTGAATACCCACCAATTTTTGAACATCGAGTCTCTATATTCCATCATATCAGATATTACCAGTTTAGCTCTATATATCAGCTTCCGCGAACGGTCCCCAAAAAATTGGACCCTTAGTGACAGAGTTGCAGAGTATTAGTAGACCCACAAACTTTTATTTAGATTTCTATATACTTTCAGACTAAGTAAAACTAAAAAAATACCGCAGACGCCCTGACGAAACTATATAAAGAACTGTAATATATAATATATATATATATATATATATATATATATATATATATATATATATATATATATATATATATATATATATATATCTATTACATGTATTTATATGGGTATATTTTTTTTTAATCGATATAGGAATATTGCAATATATTATTATAAGAATATTTTGTTAAAGTCTGGTATATAAATTTAACGCTCCCTAGTTTAAACCGTCCCGTGCAAGTGCACGTGTTTTACCCCCTCGAAGTACTACCCTGGAGGAAAACCGTTTTTCTTGAAATTGTTAGTATGTGTCAAATGTATTGCTTTTTTTGTATGAGCAAGTTAGATTATAAAACACGCTTAACAGATATCAATTGAGAATGATATTTTTTTTTGTAGTAAGTTCATTGAACAAAATATACAAAGCCCCTCTATCACCTCAAGATGAGAAAGAAACGTCATGTTCTCTGATCCACGAGCAACCAATCAATGGAAGAAAGACTATTCGACCAAATAAAGTCCCTGCTGCAAGACCAGCAAATAATGGTGTTCCAAGTAAGTATTATTACTTTCAAAACCAATGCTATGAACTATGACCTGAATCCCAATAATTATATGTCTCTTATAAATTCATATAAATATTCCAATGCAAAAGTTCAGCCACTGTGAGAACTTGCAAATAAAATTAGTTGAGTAGAATAGAATATTTAGTAGTTTAGTAGCGATCTTTCATATTTTTGGTTGAGATACATTTTTAAATACCGATTTGAGCCATTCCTTTAGTATTTAACCACAATATCCCAATCTTCTCAAATGATTCAGGAATTATCTCGCATGTTATGTGAGCCTGGGTTTTGCCCGTTTTTTGGGTATTAAATTTCTCTCCTTCATCTACAGAGATGGATCCACCTATTTGACTGTCTGCCACATGTTTTCTGTGGAGTCATTGCTGCGTAAATGTCTTCTAATGGTTATTTTTATTCCTGTAGTGTTTCAATGATATCGTTTGATTAGGCCATAGAAATTGAGTATAAATACGTGAATACCCGTTAGTATCCTCATGATAATAAAGGAAACTACAAATTGCAAAACCTTAATAGATCCATCATACACCCCGTTATCTCAGTTGATAGAGACATTCACTTTCGGAGAAATTCCCATATAACTATAAATGTATAAAGACTTTTAAACTATTATCACAAATGAAGTATCAGAAATGCTCACTGATGCTAATTGTGCTAAAAAAATGTATTGAGAGGTCAAACCCGTTTTTTTTTTAATTTTCTTGAACGGTATATGTTAATTGTTCCGAGTTCTAATTTTATTAAACAACCGACATTTTTCCTATAGAGCCTTGCTGCTTCTTTTTATCTTTTACTTTATTGTCACTTATTCTGTAAGACGTGCCCTTGATCTACACCTCTTTAAGCATTCAGTAAATGTCTTCTAATTTTTCTTTTTAGTGCTGTAGCGTTTCAATTATATCGTTTGATTAGGCCCTAGATTTCAGAAAAATTCGCATATAACTAGAAATTCGAAGACTTAGTTCAAACTATCATTACAAATGAAATGTCAAAAGTGCTCTTTGATCCTAATTGTGCTAAAAATGTATTCAGAGGTCAAAGGTCAAAAAATCTTTTTTTTTAATTTTCTTAAACGGTAAGTGTTAATAGTTATTACAAAATTTGTACATTTTGAAATTTTCTATAAAAAAGATATGCATACTTGTTTTTATACCTATGATCGTTCATTACATTTCGCACCTTTAAGAAGTGGAAATACAAACATATGCTCATAATCGGCCTGTATGCACCATCAGACATTTAATTCAAATCTCGAAATATTAGTTTATCTGTGAATTAATATAAATGAAACTATTTTAAACATTACTGCCTGTCTGTCGGTATTTTACTAAGTTTTTTAGATAAAACCCGTTCTTACTAAGCATGTTATAGTAAAAATGCGATCTATAAATGACTTTAGCCTTTGCTTACTCTAAAAACTATTATATAAAAACTTAGTAAATGTAGAAATGATACCAAAACAGAATAGTGGAAAATATACTCAAAAATATCTTAAACGTTGTTAACTACAGTAAGAAACTACAGGGTACGTGCTGCATTAGATAGTGATATTGGCGACGTTGTCAAGTTTAAGGTTTTTATAAAAAATCGGTCTACTACTTAAAGGGCATAATACAACTATTTCAACCAATACCAAAGAACAAAGGGCCACGCACACACTTTATGGGAAATCGGTTTTGGTGAAGTTTGGTGAAGTTCTTAACCTCCTGAGCAAAAGATACAATGGGCACAATCTAATCCTACGAATAGTTTTTAAAATACAAGGAGTTAATGTTTGCCTAAACCTCATATAAAATACATAGGGAAGATAGGATGACAACAATTAGTTTTTTCTACATATTTAACGTTTAATAGTACGTCCCAAAATAAGAAAAAAGTTTTATGAATATAAAGCCAAAAACCCTTCAGTTCCGAGATACAGGGAGAACACGCTGTATCTCGAAAATAAAGCATTTGTAGATCTATTTTCATATAACGCTTTTTTCTTATCTTGAGTACTATACATTAAATATGTTAAAAATAGTAATTTGGTGTCATACTGATTTCTTCATGTTTTGTATATGGGTTTGAAGAAAACTGTAACACCCTGTATATTAAAAACTATTCGTAGGATTAGATTGTGTCCATGGTATCGTTTGTCCAGGAGATCAAGAACTACAACATATAAAAAATGCAACCAATTTCACCGAAACCGTCTTTCTCTAGACAATCAGAGCGCTGTAAGTATCCCAGAATATACTAGATCGTATTTTTACCATTTAGCATGCAGTAAGTGTAAGAACCGGTTTTAACTAAAACGGTCAATAAAATGCCGATAGTTAATATTTTGTCGGTATTTTACTAAATGCGTTAGACACTTCGCGATGTTACTAGTAAGAACCCGATATTACTAACACTCTTAGACACTTCGCATTTTTACTAGTTAGATCGCGGTATTACAGATTTCGGATATTTACGGTAACATCAATGACCAGAATACGTTTTAGAACATTATATATAGTGTAACTTTTTGTGGGGTCACGACCCCAAATTGCTCCATTTAGTTGTATATCAGTTTTGGAAACGTACCTACCTACGATTTCACCAAAATCTACATATCTTATATATACCGGTCCTATAAATATTTTAATAAATATAATCATTGAAGAACCTATAGCAAATACACGTAGACGTTGCTTTAACTCTGTATAAACATTGTATATCTATTACATCTAACTGAAATGACAGCTGTGACTTGGATGTAATGAAAAACTGTTATATAATCTGTACATATAATTTGGAAAAGTGTATAATATTCCATTCCAACATATTGCGTTCAGATGCGAAAAAGCCAAAAAAGTCAATACAGTGTTATGAGTGCAGATTTTTTAGAGACGTTTATACAAATCTAAATATTCTGCTTCATGCAAGAAAGCTGAATTGCGGATGTATAAACATAAACATGATGACAACCACTATACAACTTACGGCTAGATAATTTATTTAAAATCAAGTAACTAGCCTATACATTTTTGTATAAATCCCTTATAAAATTTAATTTTATTACCAGTTGTGATGATTTTTCTCCCTGAAATACTTTTTCACACTCCTGTGAAAAGTACAGCTATACTTCAACGGTTTGTTTTTCGAAATTATACCCATGTTTTGGAATGCAGAATTACAGTTAATAAACTGGAAAGGATCATCTGGTGGTTTTATATATATATATATATATATATATATATATATATATATATATATATATATGTGTGTGTGGCCGACGATGTATAAACAAGGTAAAATCGTGCCTAAAGTTGAGCGGGAATGCTGAGTTTCTAGTGGTTCAAATGTTCTGAATTTTAGTGTTTCTGAAACTTTATACTTATAGCTGAAAATATCACAAATTACTTTCGGACACACTGAATTTTATAGTGCTTATTTTATGCAAAAGTAAATCGAAAATATATCGCCATTGTCAAATTTGTTTACATTATAAATAACAAATTCCATCCTTTGTCCTGTGTGTATAGTAGTGGAACTGGAGTTTGGCAGGTATTTTTGTAAATTGGTGATCGGAGAATTTTCGAAAGTTCGTCTTTTTATTTGAGGATATTACTTTATTACAAGTGCCTGTTGAACACTTAGCACTTTTTTATTGTTCTTTTCCCAACATGGGAGGTGCAAAGCCAAAAACTTACAAGTGTGGTGAATGCTCTGCAAATATTACAAAAACGCAAACGTCAGTACAGTGTGATAAGTGCAAAGGTTGGATCCACAGATCTTGTGCAGGTCTTACAGATGTTGAGCTGGAAGTCTTGCGTACATTAAACAATAAATATCTTTGTAAAGAGTGTAAAACCCATACTGAAAAACAGATAAGAAGATCAATGGATTTCTCTGAAAAAGCCCAACATAAGGTTGACAATCAAGGAACCAGTGTAATAGACTCTATAAAGGAATTAAGGGATGAGATCCGAGACCTCAGGCAAGACCTAAAATTTTATGCCGAACAATATGAAATACAAAAAGAACAAAATAAAACTTTTAATAGAGAAATAATTGAATTAAAGAAAGAAAACGAATATATAAAGAAGGAATTAAGGAAGCTTAAAATACAAAGTGATGTGAAAGAAAATGAAAATAGATAAAAAAAGAATATTGTTATGATGGGTGTAAAAAGCACAGCTGAGGAAATAAGAAATAATCCAGAAGAAATAAAATTAAAAGCAAAGAAGGTACTCAAATATATTAAAATACAACTACAGGACACGCAAATAAAATTGAACACATCTGTGAAAGAGAACACTGCTATCACCATAATGTTCAAAACAGTTGAACAAAAACATGAATTGATACAAAAAAGGAAACAGTTGGGTAAAATAGTTGGAAATAAATGCGGTCTGAGTGACACAGACCTTATTTTTTTAAATGAAGATTTGTCAAGGGACTCGAGGAAACTGTTCATGCATGCCAGATCACTTCGCAATGATGGATTTAAATACATCTGGGTAAGGGACGGATGTATTTTCGTAAGAAGAAAAGAAAATGAACCAGTCCACAGGATTTACAACCGGGACGACATTGAAAAACTTAGGCTAAACCTAGGAGAAAGCCAAAAACTATTCGAAAACTAGACTATGATTTCAGTGCGTATCAGGTTGTGATATCAATATATCGGAAAAACATAAATAAAATTCAACGATCCGACATACTTCTTATTAGATAAGGACTGTGACACAGTATTGAGTGAGAGCATAGATAATTCTGAACATTTTATAAGAACTTCTAACGGTTTTAGTTTAATACACCTGAATATTCGAAGCATAATAAAAAATTTTGATAATTTAGTCGCATACTTGGAATCATTAAATACAAATTTTGATGTAATTGTTTTGTCTGAAACCAACAAAATAGAAAATTTAGAACAATTCAAAATAAAAACATATGAAGTATTTTATAATGAAAGTTATATAAATAAGTGTGATGGTACGCTAATTTATGTAAAAAATAGTTTAATTGAAAATAGTATGAAAATAGGTATAAGAAATTCAAAATTTTTAAGAGTAACCTTAACAAAAAACAAAAAATCTATTGGTATTATTGCAAACTATAGATCCCCATCGCTTAAACCAGAAGATTATATTCAAGATTTAAACGAACTTTTTCTGAAAAACTATAAAAAATGCAGCATAGAAATTTTTACAGGGGACACCAACATTAATATATTAAACACAGATACACGAGTAACAAACAACTATATAGGTATATTAGGGGAGTTTGGATACAAAAGTGTTATAAATAAGGAAACTAAAGTGGCAGGTGAATCAAAGTCATGCCTAGATCACGTGTTCGTAAAGATTGATAAAAATAGCAAGATAGAAAATATCCTGGGAATGGTACTGATTTCGGGTCTAACAGATTACTACCCAGTGGTAATTAATATGAAAATGCAAGATGTTATTCAATCACACAAAAACATAACTAGATTTTATGATAAAGTAGATTACCAAAAAATTAAAAAAATACTATCAGACTACAAATGGGATTTACTATATGAATGCAATGACCCTAATCAAATAGCTGGTCAACTTGTAAATACTATCAAAAACATTACTAAAAGCTGTACGAATAAAGTAAAAATAAAATCAAAAAATCAACGTATCAAACCATGGATCACATCAGGTATATTAACTTCAATAAGGATTAGAGACAAGTTAAAAAGGAAATCTGCAAGAAGTCCTGGTAACCTGCAAACTCTAAATGAGTTTAGGGATTACCGAAATAGGTTAACAAAACTAATAAATAAGGTGAAAAATATGTACTATCAAGGAATAATTAATAACAATCTAAAAAACCCTAAAAAAATGTGGAATTCCATAAAACATGCCATAGGCGAAAATAATACTAAACATGAGATAAAAGTAATTAAAGATGATAATGGAAAAGATATTTTAGATAATATAGGCATAGCAGAAGAATTAAATAAATACTTTTGTAAAGTAGGCCAGAAACTTGCAAACAAAATTGAGAAGCCCCTAAATCCCGTTGACGACGGGCCAGTATGCACACACTCCATATTTATGGCTCTAATTTCTGAAACCGAATTATTAAAAGAAATAATGTCATTAAAAAATGGAGTAGCTAGTGGCGAAGATGGTATTTCTGCGGAATTTGTTAAGGAGAACTCACTTTTTTTGGTAAAACTTCTAAGACACAAAAAATGGATTAATGTCCAATCATCAATTTGGGTTTAGAGATGGCTGCAGTACCGAGAATGCTGTTGCCGAGGTGACGGAATTTATCACAAGGAGTTTTAATGAAGGACATAAACCAACGGCAATTTTCCTAGACCTATCAAAGGCATTCGATACTGTGGAGCACCAGATTCTTTTAGAAAGATTAGAGAACATTGGAGTACGTGGTAAAATTAATGACCTGTTTAGATCATACCTCGATAAACGAATGCAGAAAGTAAAAATAAAAAATTATGAAAGCGACCCAAAAAGAATTGATTTTGGTGTACCACAGGGCACGGTACTTGGACCGATTCTCTTCTTAATATATGTGAATAACCTTACAGATATTTGTGATAATAGGGTTGCATGTTATGCGGATGATACAATAATATTAATAAAGGACAATAGTTGGAATAACGTATTAAAAAAAGCAGACTATGCAGAAAATCAAGTGCTGGTTGGATAAAAGTCTATTAACACTTAAGATAGATAAATCAAAATTATTAATTTTCACTATGACAAATCGGAACCTACCAGAAAATGTATCAATAAAAATTCATGATTGGGGTTGTAAATATTTTGAAAACTGTAAATGTAAAAATAAAATTAAACAAACAGAAAAAATTAAATATCTTGGAGTCTACTTTGATCAGTTTATGAGATGGCATGGGCATGTAAAGCTAGTTATGGAGAAATTAAGAAAGAACATATACAAATTTTACTTCCTGAGACAGATAGTACCGTATCATGTGCTACGGATGTTATACCAGGCACTTGTGGAATCGGTTTTGTGCTACGGGATCTCCGCATGGGGGGCAGCTTCTAACAACATTCTGACTTCTTTATTTATACTACAAAAGTACTTTTTAAAAATAATAATGTTTAAAAAACGGATGTATCCAACAAATATATTGTTCAGAAATATAAAACTTATGAATATCAGACAACTATATATAAAGACATGTTTTAAGTTATATTTCAAGAATCAGTCACGGGAAGATTGCGTGTCACATGGTCTGGGTACAAGGGCATACTGGAATAAAAACTTGACTACGCCAAATACCCGTTTCTCATCTGTGCAAAGGCATTTCACATATATAATACCTAAAATTATAAATAAAATTCCCTTTAGGGTTACTGCACTAAATTTTCAAAGAAATAAAAAGAAAATATTTAAATGGATAGCTGAAAATTTTAATAAGTTTTGTGATATAATTCCTTGGTTTCAGACAAACTTACTTTAATTTACTTTAACACTAGAGTTAAGTTTTCACTTGTAATTCTCGGAAATTTGCTTTACTTTGGGAAAATAGCTGAAAATTAGTAAAACAATATTGATTTATTGGTAATCAGTGTACCCACAAATTCATGTGAATTCATCGTACACTTAAAACCTGTACTCTAAACATTAAATTCTTATATATAATACCTTACAAATTGTAAAATTTTGAGTACATTAAATAAATAAATATATATATATATATATATATATATATATATATATATATATATATAGATATATATAACTTTAATAAAACCAGAGCAAATAGTTAAAAATGATATGTCCAAAAATTTGTTTTAAACATAGATACATAGGTACTATTTAACTTATTTAAACGACGTCTATGAAATACTGAACGAACATACAAGAATTTAAATGTTAGTCCTAAACCGTTTATACCACCGACCACTGCCCAAGACCAAACGCCTAGGCAGGAGAGGGGGGTCTCGGGTCTGGACCTCTTCCGAAACTTTGAAAATATGTTGGTATACGCATGTTTCTTACTAATATTCCTGAGGTTTGACCATTTGGACCCCTCCCTCATCCGAAATAAATTTCTGATTTCGACCCCCTCCCACCCGAACTGAATTTCTGGCTAAGAGCCTGCGCTTAACAACTTGGTAACGTAGGTGCACGCAACGTCTATAAAACATTTGTATAACACCGCATTTTGATAGGTGTAGAGAATTAGTTTATGCAACTTCTATAAACCATCTATTACAAAGTCCACTTTATAAGATGCTAAAATTAGTCGCACGGACGTCAACAAAACTGAAAATCGTTCTTAAGGGTGTAAGGTTTTGTAAAAAAAAAATAAAATGCATAAGTTATAGAAATATTTCTGGTGGTTGCCGCATCTCACAATACAACTACTATGTGCTACTTGGGATTCTTTTGACCACCCCAAAGAGAAGTAACACTGGCCTAATTCGGTACTACTAGCGGATTTCCTGCTGTATCCCCTGGATTTTTAAATATCTCGCACTGCTTTGAACTAATTTTAAAAACATAAACAGTCTTAATGGTTCTTAGCATTAACTTTTATTATCTAAATTACTAAGTAAATAAAAACCATTAATAATGTTAAAGCCCGACTAGTTTATTATTGTCAAATAATGACATTATGTCAAAGTCAATTAAATAATAAGTAACGCCCTAGGGCATTATTAAAAAAATATCGGGCATTAAAAATAATAAATTGGTTTAATTTTTCTCAAAAAAAAAAAAAACATTTGACTTACTCTGATATTGAAGGCACCAAGAGTATTAAAAGGGATAACGCTTTCGGCCGACGTACATCACTCGGGCCAGAGGCCCTCAGAAAACACTGAATCTTAATAACAATAGGCACATTTTGCTAATATACTTCAAAATTGTGCAGGATATCAAAAAAATCAGAGGGTTATAAAATCTGTAAAGCAAATCAGGAACACCGGTAGTAATACCAAAGTTTACTGAATAAAAATAACTTTGGTAATAGTAAGCTAGGTCAGTGCCGCTACAGCAAATTTTTGGGGCGTTGAAAAGGGTCGTAACCCCAAAAAAAGTTCTTAAATGTAATATGACCATTTTATAGACTTTAATTGCATTTATCATGTGTGAAATTCAGTTAAATATATTTTTAGAAATGTAAGAGGCTTATCGAAAAAAATTAAAAAATATTTGAAATTTGTATCTTGAACACTAAACGTTAACAGATCCATGTTTACAGGAACCTTTTTAATTATTTTTATATGTAGAATTAGAATAGCTCTTTCAAGTATTGAAGCGTATTTTTCGGATCCCCTGTATAGGTATTGATGGCAATAAATCTTCATATATATATATATATGTTTGTTTTAATTATTTCCATATCACTGTTAACAATTTCATTAAGTCTGTCAACGTTACTGTCATGCCAAAGTATCGTGGCGTCATCCGCGAAAAGGGTGAATTGGCCCTTTATTTTGATGCCCGCAAAGTCATTAACATACAATAAAAATAAAATAGGACCCAAAACTGATCCCTGCGGGACGCCAGAATCCAGTGTTGCATGTTCAGACATACAGTCACCAAAAGAAACACTCTGTACTCTATCCTTCAGATAGGATTCAAGCCATTTACGTGCTCTACCCCTAAATCCATACAACTCCAGCTTATGCAACAGTATAGTGTGACTCACGCAGTCAAAGGCCTTGGATAAGTCACAAAAAACTGCCGCAGCTGTCTCTTTCTCGTTCAAGCTGAGATATAATTTTTCCAGTAATGAAAATATGGCATCATTTGTGCACTTAGCCGTCTGAAAGCCAAACTGCTCCCGACTCAAGACTCCATTCCTCACAAGAAAAGCCATCATCCTCTTCTTCACCAGTTTTTCTACAATCTTAGAAAGTGTTGGCAATAGTGCTACGGGCCTGTAGTTTGAGGGTTGCTCTTGGTCACCCCCCTTGAACAACGGAACAACTGTGGCAATTTTAAGGCAAGAGGGAAAATCACCACTATAAAAAGAAAGATTTATGCATTCTGCCAATACATCTAAGGCCTCGTTAGGAAGCTCCAAAAATATACGTGCAGAGATCTCGTCCCACCCAGCAGCTCCATTTCTTTTTAATTCTGAAATGGTTTCTTTGATCTCCCCCAGATCGGTTGGTGAAAAAAAGAACGATTCCCTAACAGTCACATTGTGTAAAAACTGTGAGTAACAAGTTCCGGAAGTTATCCCGCTTGAAAGAGATGAAGCCACAGAACAAAAAAAAGAATTCATATCTCCAGGAGACAGCGTCGAGTCAACATTAACATACTTAGCTTTGCCCCTCAACTCATTTACAACCTTCCATGTTTCACCTTGCTTATTGTTTGCAAAATTAATTCTATTCTGGTAATAGACTTTCTTTGCAGCTTTGATTGTATTTCTATATATTCGTCTATAATTACAAAAAACCTGGTTAAAATATAGATTATTTACAAAAAACTTTCTTATGTAATGGAGTGATCGCATATTCTTTGCTGAAATTTTTATTCCCTTTGTTATCCATGGTTTTTTAGATTTTTTCTTCAAAGTTTTTATAGAGAATGAGCAATCAAATGTATCACATAACAACTTGTGAAATGACAGTAAAGGATTTTCTAGTCCCAAAAGAAAATTCCAGTCAATAGTACTACACATTTGCGAGAACCTACGATAATTGACCTTAGTGTATAATCTACCCTTGCACTTTGATTGCTTATTTTTCCTATATTTTACAGAAAACCTACAGGAAATTGCCTCGTGGTCAGATAACCCCGCATTAATCACATTACAGCAAACTTTATTACCATCAAAGTTAGTGCACATATAATCAATTTGTGTTGACGAGTATTGAGTGATTCGTGTAGGCGCGTCAACAAACACAGACATGTTAAACGAAGTCAGCAATTGCTTTAACCTCATGGTATTATAATCGGTCATATCTAAAAAGTTTAAATTAAAATCACCACATAAAATTATGTAACAGTTAATTGGTAACTGTGTCAAAAGTTCTTCCAATTTGAAGAGAAAGGTGCTTGGGTTACTAATTGGAGCCCTATATAAACATACAATGTATACATTTAGCTTATTGCAGACAATCATTGACAATTCAAAAGTCTTCTCCTCAACCAAGTAGTCAAATTTATTAAAGCTTACGAAACAATACAATTGTAGAATATCATCATGAACTAAAATCAATGTACCCCCATGTGTGGACTCGGAACGACAAAATTTGGCTAGTTGTGTATAATTTGGTAGAGCAAAGGGCTCTTCTGGCTTGAGCCAGTGCTCACATAGTAGCAAAACATGAGGATTAGATAGATTGTCTAAAAAAATTTGGAGTTCATTGACCTTGTTCCTGACTGATTGAATATTCAAAAGTACTATCCTGGTGGGCGAATAGACTCTGGTCGTGCGACTACGAAATTTCAAGACTTTAGAATATATATTGTGTTTTTAAAAATCGTACTGCGATTTGGTTAGACCTGATTAGGCCTTCTTTTGAATTCACACACTCCGCCATCACATACCCTCTCAGGTCGAGGGGATGGCAGAGATTCGGACACCTCGATAAAATGTAGGACCCGTCTGGCTAACATTCACCAGACGTTAATTCCATCCGTTGTTTTTTAGTCCTTCACGGATGGAAAAATACAATGTGTTTTCATTCCGGGTGTACATCCGTTCACTACTGTCGTTCTGAAAAGAACAGTTTTGCTGACGTTTCGCCAAAATCACATTTGGCATTTTCGAAGCTTTCTTTCTCGCGTCCGAATAGAGAATATATATATATATATATATATATATATATATATATATATATATATATATATATATATATATATATATATATATATATATATATATATATATATATATATATATATATATATATATATATATATATATGAATATATATATATATATATATATATATATATCTCTATTCGGACGCGAGAAAGAAAGCTTCGAAAATGCCAAATGTGATTTTGGCGAAACGTCAGCAAAACTGTTCTTTTCAGAACGACAGTAGTGAACGGATGTACACCCGGAATGAAAACACATTGTATTTTTCCATCCGTGAAGGACTAAAAAACAACGGATGGAATTAACGTCTGGTGAATGTTAGCCAGACGGGCCCTACATTTTATCGAGGTGTCCGAATCTCTGCCATCCCCTCGACCTGAGAGGGTATGTGATGGCGGAGTGTGTGAATTCAAAAGAAGGCCTAATCAGGTCTAACCAAATCGCAGTACGATTTTTAAAAACACAATATATATTCTAAAGTCTTGAAATTTCGTAGTCGCACGACCAGAGTCTATGAACTCCAAATTTTTTTAGACAATCTATCTAATCCTCATGTTTTGCTACTATGTGAGCACTGGCTCAAGCCAGAAGAGCCCTTTGCTCTACCAAATTATACACAACTAGCCAAATTTTGTCGTTCCGAGTCCACACATGGGGGTACATTGATTTTAGTTCATGATGATATTCTACAATTGTATTGTTTCGTAAGCTTTAATAAATTTGACTACTTGGTTGAGGAAAAGACTTTTGAATTGTCAATGATTGTCTGCAATAAGCTAAATGTATACATTGTATGTTTATATAGGGCTCCAATTAGTAACCCAAGCACCTTTCTCTTCAAATTGGAAGAACTTTTGACACAGTTACCAATTAACTGTTACATAATTTTATGTGGTGATTTTAATTTAAACTTTTTAGATATGACCAATTATAATACCATGAGGTTAAAGCAATTGCTGACTTCGTTTAACATGTCTGTGTTTGTTGACGCGCCTACACGAATCACTCAATACTCGTCAACACAAATTGATTATATGTGCACTAACTTTAATGGTAATAAAGTTTGCTGTAATGTGATTAATGCGGGGTTATCTGACCACGAGGCAATTTCCTGTAGGTTTTCTGTAAAATATAGGAAAAATAAGCAATCAAAGTGCAAGGGTAGATTATACACTAAGGTCAATTATCGTAGGTTCTCGCAAATGTGTAGTACTATTGACTGGAATTTTCTTTTGGGACTAGAAAATCCTTTACTGTCATTTCACAAGTTGTTATGTGATACATTTGATTGCTCATTCTCTATAAAAACTTTGAAGAAAAAATCTAAAAAACCATGGATAACAAAGGGAATAAAAATTTCAGCAAAGAATATGCGATCACTCCATTACATAAGAAAGTTTTTTGTAAATAATTTATATTTTAACCAGGTTTTTTGTAATTATAGACGAATATATAGAAATACAATCAAAGCTGCAACGAAAGTCTATTACCAGAATAGAATTAATTTTGCAAACAATAAGCAAGGTGAAATATGGAAGGTTGTAAATGAGTTGAGGGGCAAAGCTAAGTATGTTAATGTTGACTCGGGGCTGTCTCCTGGAGATATGAATTCTTTTTTTTGTTCTGTGGCTTCATCTCTTTCAAGCGGGATAACTTCCGGAACTTGTTACTCACAGTTTTTACACAATGTGACTGTTAGGGAATCGTTCTTTTTTTCACCAACCGATCTGGGGGAGATCAAAGAAACCATTTCAGAATTAAAAAGAAATGGAGCTGCTGGGTGGGACGAGATCTCTGCACGTATATTTTTGGAGCTTCCTAACGAGGCCTTAGATGTATTGGCAGAATGCATAAATCTTTCTTTTTATAGTGGTGATTTTCCCTCTTGCCTTAAAATTGCCACAGTTGTTCCGTTGTTCAAGGGGGGTGACCAAGAGCAACCCTCAAACTACAGGCCCGTAGCACTATTGCCAACACTTTCTAAGATTGTAGAAAAACTGGTGAAGAAGAGGATCATGGCTTTTCTTGTGAGGAATGGAGTCTTGAGTCGGGAGCAGTTTGGCTTTCAGACGGCTAAGTGCACAAATGATGCCATATTTTCATTACTGGAAAAATTATATCTCAGCTTGAACGAGAAAGAGACAGCTGCGGCAGTTTTTTGTGACTTATCCAAGGCCTTTGACTGCGTGAGTCACACTATACTGTTGCATAAGCTGGAGTTGTATGGATTTAGGGGTAGAGCACGTAAATGGCTTGAATCCTATCTGAAGGATAGAGTACAGAGTGTTTCTTTTGGTGGCTGTATGTCTGAACATGCAACACTGGATTCTGGCGTCCCGCAGGGATCAGTTTTGGGTCCTATTTTATTTTTATTGTATGTTAATGACTTTGCGGGCATCAAAATAAAGGGCCAATTCACCCTTTTCGCGGATGACGCCACGATACTTTGGCATGACAGTAACGTTGACAAACTTAATGAAATTGTTAACAGTGATATGGAAATAATTAAAACTTGGTGCGATGCAAATAAATTAACTTTAAATATTTCTAAAACAAATGTGATGTCTTTTGGTTGTGATTTGGGTGAAGTTCGCTTGGATGCTAGTATCCTGCCAAATCATACAGAAAACAAATTCTTAGGCCTTTACATTGACAATCGTTTAAAGTTTGAATGTCATATTAAGTTCTTAAAGTCAAAACTGGCATCAAACTGCTATGCAATGAGAATTATTTCTAATGAGCTAGATGGTAGCATAATAAGATCTACATATTTCTCATTAATTGAGTCGCACTTGCGGTACGGTGTTTGTTTCTGGGGTACTTGTTCTGCACTACTTTTTCAGAGTGTTTTTGTTTTGCAGAAAAGAGCCTTTAAGTATATGTTTAGAGCTAAAGTGCGAGATTCATGCAAGCCTCTGTTCTTAAAGCACAATATTTTGACACTTGCCTGTATATTCATATTATACAGCCTAGTATTTGAAAAATACAAAAACGAATTAATTGCGAGGCATGATTATAATGTAAGAGATACAAATGTGATCTCCCTCCCTATTCCAACATCAGCACAAATTAAAAACTCTATCATATATGGTGGAAAAAAATTATTCAATCATCTGCCTCCAAATATCAGGTCGATTCCAACTTCGGTTAAGTTCAGAAAAGAATTAAAAAAACTGCTATGTGCGAGAGCCTACTATACTGTAAATGAGTTTTTAGATGACCATTTTTAATCTAAATCTATATTCCTACTATTTATCACTTGTAATCCAATACACTACCTTTTAACACTTTGGCCCTTGTCACTTTTAATTATATAATGGCTGATTTATGTATTGGCTTGCCTTCAGCTTGCTTTAACTGTATATTCATTATAGTTTTTGTTCTTTTTTATATTTTAAATCTGGTGTGTATTGTTTATAATATGTAAGTGTATGCGTTCAAGTTTGTAAATGACAACTTTTAATATTTTTAGCCCTATAAAGCATAGAGTTTGTGTAGTGGTATATTATGATATATTTTTTTGTTGACAAATTAATTTTAACAATTTTTAACTATGTTCGGTGTGTTTTGAGTTTGCCTGTATTATGTATTATGCACTATGTGTATGTATGCGTTTTGCGTGTGCATGCGTGGGTATGTATACGTATACGCATATTTTTGTCTGTATTGTTCTTTTTATTATGATTCTGTGCTTTCTTTGCTTTGTATAATCTTTTTTTTTCTCTTCCCCTTAGCTTTGTCAGTGAATACCATTCTAGACAATAAAGCATTTTGAGTTTGACTTTGATTCGAACCTTACCGTACCATAACCGGATGCCTAATACGTAAAGATACGGAGACACCTAACTCGACGTATTATTACCTTAATATATGTTCTATATCTTGCTTCTTCATAGGCAACATTAGTTCCAAAACCAAAACAATAATTTCACCATGCACCCCAGTAAAACACAAAATATCAATAAGCATATCTAGCAATTATAAGAGGTATCTTGCGATTATTGCCAAGATTTTTCAATATATTCAAGGAGCAATAAAAACGTAGGATACCGTATAAAAGTTAAATCTGTTTTAACTTGTCCGACCGTCAGATCAAGTTAAAAAATATTCGGATGAAAATTAAAGTCAAAGTATTTTACCAATCAGAAAGAAGGCGGATGATCGTACCGTCGGAAATCGGGTATGTGGGGCTCCGGCTTTAACTCATTAAATTCAAATGACGTTTGTTTGGATTTGATTTTTGATTGAATAACCTTAAAAAGTGAATGCCTGTTTCCGTAGTTGTTGTTTTCACAAGTGGTTGTTTTGATCGTAATAAAATAATAATTCCCCAGATATCGTTTAAACTAAAGCAAAAGTGTCTGTTATGGTAAGAATATATATTAAAATCTTTAAAACACAAATTACGTATGCTTTCAAAAAAACTGCTTTATTTGTTTATATATGCAATTGATCACTGATCGTACTTGTAGATAGGTACTATCAGTACTAATGTGCGACTATTTGCTACCGGAATTAATGAATTATGGTTTCTTTACTTTAGTGTTACCTTGCCAAGATAAAAGTAAATCAGAGAAGCTGAAAAGTAGAGTTTGAAAGTACCTTCTTGCTAGTATTATTCGACCCTGGAGTTAAAAATTATATGACAATTCAGGTATAATGGTCTAATAAAAAATGCATAAAATGTCTCAATTTTTTTTATTATCAATAAAATTAAAAATAACTTAGTGAGGTATAACATGTTTTTCTTAGAATTCTGTGAACTAATGTATGTTTGGAGTACCAGCGCAGTTGGTCTGGATTTGGGCAAGTCAGTTAAAAAGAATACAACTGCAGAGAATACCCAACTTTATAACAGAGGACATAATAAAAAGGTTAGTTCTGTTTCTATTGTTACAAACTTTTAAGTAAGCATTTTTAATTCTCCTCTATCTGAACAACTGACTTTGTTGGAATTAGAACTATTCTTGAAACTTTAAAAAATATACTTTAAATAAATACTTTCATTACCTTTTGATGTGGAAAAATAATTGCAGGTTTTAAGATAGCATGGAGTTTAGAAGATTCATCTATGTATTTTTAAATACTCTGTTTTATCCATTAGTACTTAGTAGGTATAATATTTATGCTAGTTAGGTACCTATATTTATAGATCAGGTATTTAGATTCAAATCATAACACATCCAGAAAACCAAATTTTTAAATAATATGGGAAAACTAAAAGTTATTATTTACCTAATCGAATTGAGAAATAATTTTTTTATATGATTTAGGTAAGTAATAAGGATATTAACATACCACCAATGTAATTTAAAAAAGATCCCAAATTTATGAAGCCTCTAAAAATTGTGCTATAAATGATGATATAATAATATGAACAAAATTTTGCTCCTGTATTGTGACTGTTGAGTTTTGAATCTAGGTGAGTGATATCAATGATATAATGATACACAAAATTCCAACCAATAAGTAACTTTCTTAACATAAAGCACTACAAAACTTTTGAAGCTTTCATAGCACACTTTTTAAGTATTAGCAGTATTCTGGCTTATATAGAAAAAAAATAGAACTTGTATGTCCCTTTTTTATAACTTGTAGTTTATATTTTATAACTTTTAGTTTTTGACATCCATGCCAAGGTTAAATAATAAATAAGGCCCTTAAATGTGGATATCTACAGATATTTAAACATTATATTGAAAATTATGCACAATACCCTAAACATATATCACAGATTGAAAGAATAAGCTGATTGTAATCATGTCCTTAGGTAGTTTCAGCACTAAACCTTAAGCAGTCTTACTGGTTTTTGTATAGGACCTTATAATATTGTCAGCTATGGGCTGTTTAGTACAAGGATACTTTTATTGAAATATCAACTGTGAATTTTAAACCTAAATAAGTGTTGTTTCTTTAAGTTTTTAATGTATAAAAAATAAGTAGGTAAGTTTAATAATATAAATTTGTTGTCCATCTGGTAGGCTCCAAAATTTAATTTCTTTGGAAACATTAGGAAGATTGGTATCCAGAAATAGTAAAGGGTGTTGTTGCTGCCACCCTGTACCTTTCCACTACTGTTACAAGAGCTAATGACCAAGCTAAGGCGAAAGTTTAAACTTGGAAATAAATAGAGCAGTACTGAAAATTTATTTTTTCCTCCTAAAATAAAATAGGCAAGTCTTATAAAAAAATACTTTTTCTAAAAGTAATAAATATTTCAAAACTTTGGCTTTTGATATGTGTCTGATGAAAAAGTGTTCGAGACACTTAAAAAATTTGCATATTTAAGGTCTGCAAAAATCTCAGAGGGTGTTTTTTTACAATTACTTATGATACTTTCCCTCTTACAAATAATAAATCAATTAGATAAATAGGTATTGAGTGGGGTAGTCATGTGTTATTTTATTGTTACCGTTCTTTACTTCCTAAGAGTGTATTTTATCTTTATCTCTCAAGACACCTGAGAAAATTTCTTGGGTCTTTGAATAAAATTATTTCAAACCTGGTAGTTTAAATCAGCGAGATGTGGCCAATTTGATGGATATATAATATACAGAGTGTTCCAAAGTTAATCTTGATTTCAGGATAGAGGAATACCCTATATATTTACAAACCACACTAAAAAAAATGCAACAATTTGAAGATATAGTACCCTTTTAAATTTATATCTATAAAAATACAAATATTAATTAAGCTATTATTATTAGTATTAGTAAATCCTTTATTCAGTAATAGCTAGTATATAAAGTTTGTTAGATTATAGAAATATATAATAAAAATATGTTTACACTTCTGCTTACACAGACATTCCGAAATTTAAAAAAAAATGTCTAAAACAAAATTCACAAGTCATAAATACATAAGTATCTCAATGAATTAGACTAATCAAAAGAATAATAAAATTAGTATAACACATATATTATATTATAAAGTAAAATGGAAAGAGTATTGGTTAAAATTTTAAATACAGTTAAATATAACACCTATATGTAGGATTAAAGCAATAATATAGGTGAACAGTAAGATAAACATTTACACATGAGTATGTAGGGTCAGGCCCAATTATCCCTATTTATTCCTTTAACCAATAATATGTTTGCAGAGTCTGGAAGTTTATTAAAATCATCTAAACTTCTATGAAAAAACCAAGTCAATTCCTATATGCTTATTTTTGGGGAGGATCAAAAAATGTATAGTTTGCTTGATTGTTTTAATTTCGAAATGCATGTACATGAGCCTACTTGTATAAGTAAGAATTCTAAGTCTGGGATTGATTACTTATGTTCTTATGATTGAATTACTTGATTGTTCTGTCGTAAACCCTGTCTTGCCTGCCCACGAAGGTGTTTTACATAAATTTAAGATTTTAGCAAAGAAGTCTAAAACATTGACAAATCATGGTAGATTATTTACTAGGAAAAATTAGAGTAAGTTCTGCCAACTTATAGAAAGTGTTAATTGGGATATAGATTTGACTGCTGCGAATCTGTTAGAGGCGTTATTGCATTTCCTCTCTAAAAAAATTAAACATATACAGACAAAACCGTGATTTATGAAAGAAAAAACTTTTTATTCATAGTTCTGTATTTATATTAATCTACAATTCTTATCGTACAATTTATAGAGAAAGTATTAGAATCGCAAAAAATATGGATTTCTCTAATAGAATAAACAAGTCGAGCAATAGACAGAAGGAATGTTGGAAGATTGTTGATGAATTGAATGGGAGTAATGTTGAGATGGTTGACTAGGTGAGGTTAAGTTAGGTTAAAAGTGAGTGGATCAAACCGACCCTCCACTGCGACTCTATGGTCTATTGTGGCTTACACCTATGTTTACACTTCCGCAAGCAACTCTAAATCCTCAATGAGTCTTATCATTGCATTTGGGGAGGTATTCTTCAAGTCCTCGGGCAGCAGGATATCTCTACCGAAAATAAAGATCCTGATCCTGGCAGCTGCCGGGCATTCACATAGCCCATGTCTGGCTGTCTCTTCATCCTCCATACATAGGCGGCACTCGGATTCGTCTTCAAGCCCCATCCTGTGCATGTAATGTCTTACACCACAATGGCCAGTGTATATTGTTGTTATATATGTCCATATTTAACAGACTTTCTGTTATCCTCTTCTTCACAGGAAGGGGGATAAATGCCCTTGCATGGGACAGGCCTGGCAGTCCAAGCTAATACAGATTAGCTTTTTCCTCAACAGGTCTAAAATTGCACACTTGGTCGTTTCGTGAGCTACTCCTAAAGCTGATTCAGGACCCACAAATTTTGTCTCTGCTCCTTTCTTTGCTAGAAAGTCCGCAGGCTCATTTCCCAAACCTGCATATCCTGGTATCCAGATAAGAGCGATTTTATTGCCGCTCCCCAGGCCAACAAGTGCCTTTTGGCAGTTCCAAACTGTTTTCGACGTACAATGACTCGCTTCAAGTACTTTAAGGGCTGCTTGACTATCTGAGAATATTTTTATCATTTTATGTGTTGTTTGTTGATCCTGCAACATTCTAGCACACAATTCGATAGCATGGACTTCTGCTTGGAATATTGAGGTGTTATTTCCCAGGCTTACTGACAGATCAACCTTCGTATACCCCATGTATTCCAGTTCCTATACCTTTATTTGTTTTGGAGCCATTTGTGAAAAGGCACAGCTCTCCTTTAAGTAGATCAGATTTGTTCTGATCCCACTCATCTCTCCCTGAGAAGATCAAGGAGTTTGGTTGCTGTGCACTAACAGTTTTTGCTAGCAGGTCTGATGGCATTCCTAACATGTAGTGGTTTTTCACAACTTTCAGCATGTTGGATGATTCCATGTGACTCATGCTATACACCATGCTGTTGGTAACATGGTGGAGTCTGTATGTTGTCCTCATTGCTTCCCATTCCACAAATAGGTGGAGTGGTGGAAGTTTCAAAAGGAGTTCCATGGCCACTGTTGGAGTGGAGCGAATCGCTCCTGTAATTGACACACAAGCCTGTCTCTGCAGTCCACTCAGTTTGGCTTGGGCAACACTTTGGTTTCCCTTGGTTGACTAGTATAAGCCCTTGCCCTTCTAAATTTTAATTATTTTTATTGTTCAATAGCATCGAACTTAACTAGTACTAAGGAACATGATGCATTAGCTTTTCTTAATAGAGTTTCGGTTCAAGAAACGTTTTACTTCAATCCCACCACTACATATGAAATAAAATAAATTTTTTACAGAAATTAAAAATAAAAATGCTGCTGGATGAAACATTCCTATAAAAATATTTTTAAAATTGTCAGATTCTGCATTAAATGCTCTTGTGAAGGCAATAAATTGGTCATTTTCTGAGGTCGTACTTCCTTATTGCCTCAAACTGGCAACAGTTGTTCCTCTGTTTAAGGGAAGCGTCGCAAAGGAACCTTCACATTTTTGTCTAGTTTCCTTGCTTCCAACATTAGCAAAAATTGTTGAGAAACTTGCGAAAAAATGTATGCTGAGTTTTTTGGTTAGAAATGGCCTGCTCTCGATTCTCAATTTTAATTTTGGGTTGAGAAGAACACAGACAATTCAATTTTTTCCTTCCTTGAGAAGTTTTATCTGAGACTGATTGATGGAGAGGCTGCTGTGGCAGTATCTCACTAATGCTTTCGACTGTGTTGATCTGCCTGATGCTGCTAAGGAAACTGGAAGTGTATGGTTTTAGGGGGAATGGCTGTTTTCATATTTATCTGGCTGAAGTCAGAGCGTTTTATTTTATAAGGAGCAATCGATATACTTAAACATGCATGCAGGAATTCCAAATGACTTTACAATGTTGGATATATCTGGAAACTTTACAGTATTTGCTTATGATACCACAGTATTTTGGAACACTCTTAATTGTAGTTCTAGTGAACTAGCGGATATTGTAAATATAGATTTAATTAAAGTCAAAGGGTGGCTCGCGTACAATTAATTTGTCTAAAACAAATTTAGTAAATTTTAAATGTCAATTTAAAGAAGTAATGCTTGATAACCGGGTCATAGCAAGGACTGAGGTTGGGAGTGTATATTGACCAAAACGTTAACAGCACATTCTAAAACTATCTAAAAAAATCTCGAGGAGATGCTTTGCGGTTCGGACTAGTAATTTAGAAGTGAATATGGCGAGAAAGGTATATTAGGCTCTTGTTGAATCGCACCTGCGCCATATATATATATATATATATATATATATATATATATATATATATATATAAATATATAAATATATATGTGATTAGTCTTTATAATTGTACTGAGTGTTTATTTTAATTCGTCGACATGATTATAGTGCATAATTGTGACTTTATTCTGGATTAATTTGTACTTATATTTTAATTTAGGTTAATTTATCTTTTTGTGGTTGCCTAGGTAAAGAGCCATATTTTTATAATTCTTGTATATTTTGTAAATTTATTTTGTTGCTTTGTCAATAGGTATTATAGGATCTTTGTATCCTTCTACTTTAAAGCTTTTTTGACTTTGACATTCTTTTTAAATTTTATTGGGGTTTGGAGATCTTTCAATCTATGGGTAAGTAAAAAACCAAAGTCATCATAAATAACTGACTTTTGTAAGAGTGCTTAAGGATGTCAGCAGTGGCAGCAGTAAAGGTGCTGATGTGAAAGCTAGTATATAGCTAGAAGTAAAAGCTATAGTACAGCTAAAAGGAAGCAACAAAGTATTTTTTGTCAATGATATTTTTCTAACAAAATGCTAGTTAAATCATAACCCAAATTAGGTTATTAAAACAGTCTAAAATTGGGTTAATCAAAATTATAGACCAAAATAGCTATTTGGCTAAATTGTGCTACTTAGGATGTCAAAAAATATATAAATGCCATTTGAAAAGTAAAAGAAATGACCACCCACTATTATTTTAAATCGAACATCCTGTATAATTTCATTTCCTTAAATGGGTTTTCTTGCTGATTAGAAATATACCTTTTTATTTTTAAAGATAAAGATATCACTTTATCTTTAAAAATAATGGGCAATGTATTCCTGTGTGTAGTTAGAATGTTTTCTCTCTTTTTAACACATTACTTCTTATTGCAGGATTTTTGTACATTTTGTTAATGTCGTATGTTTAAAATCAGCAAGAAGGAACTCATTTAATACAACAATATAATGTTATTTAAAATAACAAAGTCAATGCTTATTTTACTTTCAAAGTGTGACTTGTTTATGGTTTTAGGAAATCCTGGTAGTTTACATAAAATCTTAAACTTAATGTATTGTAATTTTGTTTAATCTTCTAATATAAAACTTATACATTTCATTACAAATATAAACAAAAAAACCTGTACAAAACATAGTTATATATCAATTAATATAGATTAAAATATTTTCAGCACAAAAAAATGTCAATGAGTGATGAGATGTTCCACACTCCACGCTATCTGTCTTGGAGAAAGATGCACTTATCGAAGGCCAAACTGAAAGCTTCCAGCAAGACGTCAGCTCTCCTTTCAGGGTTTGCGATGGTGGCCATGGTCGAACTTCAACTTAACAACGAATCGTCCATTCCACCGCCCGTCCTGGTAGTGTTTGCAGTTATCACGACCCTGCTGGTGGCCGTACATATGTTGGCGCTTATGATAAGTACCTGTATTCTTCCAAATATCGAGACGGTGTGTAGTTTGGACTCTATTAATTTCGTAGATGAGTCTCCCCATGAAAGACTGCATTGGTATATAGAAATAGCATGGGCATTTTCTACTTTACTAGGTTTGATATTGTTCCTGGCTGAAATAGCTATAATTTGTTGGCTTAAGTTTTATAACGTCAATACTACGGCCGCCTGGTCAGCTTGTGTAGTGTTAGTGCCTGTATTGTTTGTATTTCTGGCCTTTGCAATACATTTTTATAGGTCATTAGTAGCACATAAATATGAAATAAGTATGAAAGAGTTGAAAAAAATGAATGACCAAATTGGAGATGTAACAGGCAATAAGTTGTTTTCAAGTGAACCAATTCCCAACAATATCCAGATTGTATAATTTGATGCCTTGGGTAAACCAAGACATATATTTGGCTGTGCTAAAAGTACTTTTTTTGAAAAATATACAATTTAATGTCATGTTTTGTATACATAAATAGGACCTTCTTGGTTCTAAATTCTTTTAAATTTGATTAAAATTCGGAAACTAAAAGCATTGAATACACCTCTGTTAGATGTTTTCTAGTTTTTTTGACTACATCAAATTTTAAATTGTCTCTTTTGTTTATTAACTGTCAAAAGAATACAATAGATTAAAAGTATGCTTCTCAATTTATTAGACATGAAAACTTAAGCTGTACTGAAAAGTATTTATTTTAATTAATTTTATTTTTAGTACTTTAAATCTAGCAATCATTCTAGAAACGTTGAAATTTTAATTTTAAGAAACCCTCAACTGGTTATCTAAGAAATAGCATTATGATAATCTTACATCATATCTTGAATCTAAGTATTCAAAATAAATGTTTATATTTTCTTGACGTTCGTTGGCATAACATCTTGAACATTTTTTGTGCATTCCTGACCTGTTTTTTTTTGTCAAAATATCCCTGATAATGATTTCTATAATTATTTATTATCGACTATTATTTTAAAAAAAGAATAGCCGTCTTATTTTTGAAATAAACTGGAGAAATATGTCATTAAAACACTAGACGATTAAGTACATAGCCACCTAGCGAGTCGAAAGTATACGGGGTAGGCGCCTCGGTGTATACACATACCTTTAAATGACTGATGGCTATTTTTAGGGTTCGTGGCGAACATAGGGCTCTACGTCGCCGCCGCATAAAGTTGGCGTCTCATGCATTCCATCCCCATTCCACTGAAATGACCGTTATTAATATTACGAATATATTGGCCTTGCTTTAAGCCGAAGCGTGAAACTTTCATTTTTATATTTGCTATTATTCAAATTGGAAACACAGGAAATAAAAACAATTTTTTTTTAAAGTGAGGTTAAAAACATCCCGTTTCGAACAAAGTTAAAAGTCGGATTATTCCTTCGAATATTTGGAAAAAAATAGCTCGAAAATATTTTGACCAACATAGATACATGGGACGCTGGCTCAAAGGCGTTACTTTCGGAGTTATACACAAAAAAATACATGTGTATACTATGACAGGTTGAAAATTAAAGGATGTGACTATTACAGAACATCTAAATAACAAGATAACTAGAAGTAAGTTCTCAAATGGAACACTCTCTTGCATTAAATCCATGACTTGCATCAAATCAAAAGGATATATATTATGAATTTATATTTTTACTTACTAAACTGCTTAATTTATTTTCGTTGTTGGTTCAAACCACACAGTTACAATCAAAATAGTGGCTTCAGTATTATATTTTATTTTTATTCTCACTTAGTTCTGATAGCCAAGAAATGTAAATGCTTTTTGTGTAGGCTTTTTTATAAATTTATTCTGGGCATGGGGTGGTTAAAATTTCTCTTTTAGTTTTTATTTATCTTGGTAAGAATTTTGAAAATATGGTTGACTAAGATTTTGTTTTCTGCACGTTGTTCGAAAAGCTAACTTATATTGGAACGTAATTTTCCTTTTTGAGTCTTGCAAAATGCAAAATGGGAATTTTAAAAACAACTGTATATGCGTAATTCCCTTATTTTGTGTTATATCTATATTGAGAAATATTTTTACTATAGAAATTACCTTAAAAAACCAAAAGGCTATCTACTAAAATTTGTTGGTAGGGTCGAGTGGGGCAAAAGTAAACGATTTTGACAAAGTCAGTTCTTTCCCTTATTCAAGTGATCTGAAAAATTGTTTCACCTCGTAATTTGAAATTACGATTGCGTCATAATCATTATTGGACCATATAAATGTAACGTCTATATCCAAAACCACCCAGCCTAATGTGATATTTTAAGGGGCATTTGTGAACATTCAACATCCACACTTGTTTCCAATATTCATATGAAGTATAGATACATGTTTACATTTACCCCTTAAAGAAAAAAAAAACATTATTTCTAAAGCTTTTATTCGAATACTAGTTATAAAAACTGTCATTACTTCAGATTTGAACCCATATATCAATATTATAATAATACCATATGACAGAAACCACAATGGTATATCTTCATTTCAAAATCATAATTCTTAAACTACAAGAAATCAAGAAATATAAGACTTCTAATTTATAATTAGATTTCTTTGACAGGGACTCTTTTTTCAAAATGATAAAATATTCTTTCTCCTTTCATTTTAATGTCAGGAATGGTAACACACCAATTATCTGATCTTCAGTTATGAAACTTTTATCGTTGGCTTAGACACTAAAATTTTGTTTTGTATCATCAATGCTTTTTAATCCCACAACTTCCACATCATTATCGTCGATGTCTTCAACAGAACATACGAATTTGTAATGGGTAGTCTTTCGTTGGCCTGCTTTGAATTGAGCAAGTATGAAACTTCCATTCTTTAATTCTTCAAGGGGTGTCTTGGCTACTGTAACAGGATCCTCTTCGACCGAAAATCCTCCTCCCAGGGACTGTCTTCGTCATCGATGATTATCGATTTTTCACTTTCTTCACTTGAGGTGTCTACATTCCTGTTTGTCTTTTTCTTTTTTTTTTCTTTTTTTCATTCGACGTTTTTCGCTTCATTTTTCTTTTTGGGGGTTCTGGCTTAACATTTTGTTTTGGTTCTGTTTTCCTAGCCTTTTTTTCTTGTGCCTCTTTCAATCGTTTTAGAACTTCCTCTGTAGTCAAGATTTCGACATAAGTTTGCAATTTTAACCTAGGAACAATTTTCTTTTTCGGAGAATTGGAGAGCTCTATAGTTCACATTTTCCTTTTTCTCGGGTGATTTGAAAAACAGGTTCCTTTCGGGAAGTGATTTCTTTAAACAACCAAGTGTGCATGTTTCAGTTGCAGAATGCTTACAAGTCATACTATTTTTTTTCTTTGAGTGCTGAAGTTGCTGGTGCATGAGATTCTGCCAGGCCTAAGTCCTCATTTGTTTGATTTGCACTTACAGATGTTTGTTGCTGATTTTATAAAATCGTCGGTTCACTTGATCCTGTGACGTTAAGAGGACTGTGAACAGCTGATGTATGACCTGTGTCCTCGTTTGTTTGATTCGCAGTTTCAGATTTTTGTTGCTGATTTTTCTTCAGGTATTCTTCCAACTCATGTTTTCTGAAAGCTTTTTTGGGAAACTTGCCTTTATCGACTGGAAAAATACCACAACTTTTAAAGCCTGATATGATGTTTTCCGATTTCATTGATAATGACCAAGTTTCTCCAAGCATACCCACAAATTCTGATTTAGACAAACGGCCAGTTCCTTTCCCCATTTGTTTTTTCCCAAATCTAATTAACTTTTTTTCCCAATGGGTTTTTACAGGACCAAAGACACATTTATCCAAGCAGCATATCTGTAAAATGACTTGGCAGCTTGATAAGTGTAATGTTATTGGCGATGGCTTCTTCAACAATTCGGACACTAATATGACTCGAATGTCCATCATAAAGGAGAACACATGCTTGATTTGGAAGGCCTTTGTTGTCACGAATGTTTCTTATGTGAGATATAAACGCTTTTGTAAACCATGTATAAAATTGTGGTTCTTCCATCCATCCGTTCTTAGATACTGTATAGACTGTTCCTGGATATGCATGTTCAGATGTCCACCTTGCCTGGATTCCTGCTCCCTTAAATACTATCAGAGGCGGAAGTACAGAACTGTCAGCTCCTATACAAGCTAACACAGTTGTGGATTCCCGCCCTGATCCCCCAGAAAGTCTTGCTAAAGGTACACCTTTCTATCCAATAGCCTTTAGGCGACTAGGGTCGCTTTTGAATCCTGTCTCATCCGCATTGTAGATGAAGCAAGCCTTGTCTTCTCCATCAATGCTAAGACGGGACAATGTGTTTTGTAGATCATTATAAAATTGGTATATGACTTCTGGTCTTCTCGCCTCCTTACGACATTTTTGTAAGTGTTCTGGTTTCTTTATTGATAGAGTATCGTTGTGGCGCTCAAAAAAGCGTAATACCTGTCATTTCCTGGCCTATCGTTATTAGACGGAGTTACCAAATTGTTAGCTCTAACATATTCTTGAATGAGATTCAAAAGCTCATCCTTATCACAGGGGTATCCTGAGTTTGCTCGAACTAGCAGACATTCAACAATTTTGTTTTCCAAATCCAGTGTAAAAGTTTTGTTACGGCCATGACTGGCATCGATTGAGGTTTTCCTCCCGTTAATTCTTTGTGAAATTACAGCTATTGGAACATTATAATTTTCAAAAGCAGCTCGATAAGTCAAATTATTGTTTTGAACATCGCTGACTGCATTTGCAAGATCCTCTTTGGTGTAGTCAGGTCCACTTGTCTCACGAATATATTTTCGAGGCATCTGAAACCAAGATACAATCAATATTAAATCTTAAATTGTTGTTGTTTACTTTTACCCCAGATTGAAAATGTTGTTTACTTTCACCCCAGAATATTGTTCACATTTACCCCTCACAATATTTTGAGAAGGGTGAATGTAAACACAAATTTAATATAAATTTAACTTATAATCAGTTCTTAATCAAGCATAAAACAATAAAACAATGTATTTAAAATGCTATTCATAGCTGTAATTCCACTTACCTTTAGTTAAAAAAAAAATAAAATCAAATTTCACGACACCAACCAAAACGAAAAATAGAATTTCCGCAGCACACCTGGCTAACGATCAAAACAAACTAAAATGCCGCCAGAAATCACAAACATCGCGCGTACACTGAAAGAAGAAGGAATAAGCTTCTAGAATCGACGGATATTAGAATTTTAGCGGCAAATTTGAACTGAAAATAGGCCGCATTTACAATTACCCCTGTTTACATTTACCCCACTAGACCCTATATTACCTAATATAAGAGGCTGTAGAATTAAAATCAAATCTGGCACATTTATAATAAGCAAGAAGAATTCTATACAATAGCCAAGAATTGTATTACATACCTTAGTTTTCCAAGTTAAATGCAGACTAGTTATTTATCTCTTGACTTCTTGAAATTGAATTGAATTGAAATTTAGTAACAGCCTGAAATTGTAGCCTTGAAGTTTTTTTTTTGCTACACTATGTTTTAATAAAATTAATTTTACATATTAAAAGTAATTGTCTTACTGAGACTTTGTGATGTTTAATTATTGACATAGTTATTAAAAAAAATAAAAAATATTCATTTGCCAGTGGTTTTTGATAAACTTATAACTTGATATATTAGCAACCAAATAGACAAAGACATTCTGGGTACTTTTTAATTATTGCTTTTGTATATTATGTAGTTTTAGTCTTCCCTGCATATTGGCAAAATTTATTGTTTCCTTCATTCCATTATTTATTTTAAAAAAATTACATATAGCTGCCAGTCAGATATAGAGCGTTTGCATGGATTTAGGCATATTAATAAAAAAATAAGCTTGGCTGCAAAAAAAATGGCCATATAATATATAAGTTGCGCAAAAAACACGCAAAAGTAAGTAGATAAAAATATTGGGAAATCAAATTCTCTAAGATAGCCATATTGGATAGCATAAAATTATGAAATAAAACGTAATTTAAAGTTTTTCCATATGAGGTGTAGTTTACCTTTTAATGACGAATAAGTGGAAAATTGCAAATGACGCATTTTTTACATACTCTCTTTTAGTTTCCTCAAAAACAAGAATATTATCAAAAAACTTCTAAAAGCGTTTGTGCAGGCTCTTAAATTTTGCTGTCTCAAAAGTTGGAATTTCAAGATTTTTTTGTTTTGTAAACTTCTATTTTTGTATTCATTACATACCCTGTGTATAAAATGGCATTCTATTTATCTTATTTTTTAGATAAGCAAAACTTTTTATGCAGAATAGCTTTTTCGCCTAAAATCACAAATAAAAAAGTTGCCGATGTGTTACCGAAATCCATGCACACTCTGTATAAAATAGGTTCCATGAGATGACAAATAAAAGCTTATGAATAATTATAAGTGGGGAAGGATCATCCGAATATTATTTTGTATATTTTTTAGTTATAGTGTTTCCATTAGTTATTATTTTATTATGAAGATAATCAAGATTCTCTACTCTTTGTTTTAGATCTGACCTGACAACATATTCTTTTTTATTTATTTATATATCATGTTAAATATGTTTTTATATTGAATTTAACTACAGTTTCAATATTGTATTTGCTCAAAAATTGTCTTAATCTTTATTTTCACACATACCCTGTTCTTCAAATACTGACAATAATTTTGTCTTGTAAATTATTGCATATTTAAGATTATCTAAATTGAAAAAGTTAGATAATGCTCTATAGAGATTTGTAAGACTTGATGACTAATTTTTATACTATTTCGATTATCTTAAATTGTCATAGAATTGCTGCATTTAAATTCCTTAATGAGTTAAATTTATTTAGATGTCAAGGCCTGTTATAGGTTGCTTTAATGCATGCACTGTTAGAACTAGCTGCGAGGTACTTAAAAAACAGTGCCATTCTGGGAAACTAACTTCTTCCAAAATCAGGATTCACCTTATGGTTGGGAAAGCTGAACCGATTTTTGAAAAAAGAAAGAGTAAATTACAATTATTCTTTGGTCACTGTAGTGAAACGGGTTTGGATTCTCTGTGTTTTTAAAATTTACTATTTATTGTTTAGGGGGACTGGGAACAAAAGCTCCCTCGCCAACACTAACCACCCAGGGCAAAATTTTTTAAACCAAAATAATTTTATAACAAAACAAATTCTCTTGAATTGCTATTTTTTTATTCTTGGAAATGGATATTTTTGTATTATAACGTTTTTATTCACTTACAAAAAGTAAAAAACTTCCTGATGCAAATAATAATATCTATTTGTCTGAGGGAAATATATATGTCATAAATATGTCAAAATTATGAATTACAATAAAATCTTAGCCTACTGTAAATGATCATAACTAGGTAAAATAAAATCCAAATGCAAAACATATTTAATTTGGACAAAAATAATAGTAGATGTTCTCCCTTTTCTAGGAATAAAACATTCTAAATAAGCCTGATGATTATATACTTCTGACTAAATAAACAATCACAGGGCAATAGTTGTCAGTATGAAGAACCATAGTATTAGACTAATTTGTGAAAAAAATTTCTTCAATAAACTTATTTTTGTACTTAGTTTTTTATATTGTAGACAAAAACTTATTGACTTATATAAATCTCATAACTGTGATTTTACACTCCCATATTGTACTTTCTGTTGTACGTTTCGTTTGAATATATTTTATTTATCCTATTTTGAGTTGTGTTTTCTTTGTTTATAAACTTTGACTCCCTCCATAAACTACCATACAATCATCGTGGTAAATGGAC
This sequence comes from Kuschelorhynchus macadamiae, assembly GCA_030620095.1. Lineage (NCBI taxonomy): Eukaryota > Metazoa > Arthropoda > Insecta > Coleoptera > Curculionidae > Kuschelorhynchus > Kuschelorhynchus macadamiae. The sequence continues at coordinate 59,046 of JAUTXW010005044.1, read as the reverse complement.
ATAAATATTGCAATTGGTGTATTTTACAAAATGTAGGAATGTTTACCAAAATTTTGTAACTATGGAATATAAGTGTTTCTTATATATTTCTGTTTCTGCAGAGGTATAATCATTTTCGATCTTAATATTTTTCTCTTTTAAACGCTTGCGTTAACGGCATTATTTTAGAAAACTACTAAAAGCACCGGGCTACTTGAGACTACCAGATTACTAGTCCAATGGCGAGTTCCGCATTGCTGCCAAGTTTACCGTTTTTCTGTTATAAAAGGATTTTTTTTAATTGAACACCCTATATTATATTACTTTTTTTAAAATCTGCGTATCATTCTCAATACTTTTTATTAAGAGCAATTTTTATGAAAGTCGACAGTTTTTGCGAAACTAACAGCCGGTTGCACAAAACTTAATTGCTGTTTAGAATATTTAACCGAGCTTTCGGATTTGACAAGCTGCTTAAATAAATCTAGGAACTCCCTCTCAAATTTGACATTCCGTTAAACATTCTAAACTAATTGAGCTTTCTGCAACTAGCCGTAAGGGTCTAATATTTATAATTCAATGTATTACCTTTTAATAAAATACCTGCACACAAAAAGTTACCTGATATGCTTGACAATGACAGTTTTGTTGATATACAAAAATTGATCATTTAATTATTGAAACCTAAAGAATTGAAATGTTAACACTGGGTTATCTGGGAAATCTTATTTGTGACATCTTTAATGATAAAGATCTTAACAGAAATCCAATAATTAAATCTACCGTAAGTAAAATTGACAAAAACATTTCGTGAAACTGGAAAGGTAAAAGATGCTGTACGTTCTGGCAGACCGGAAAGCACAATAATTTCTCATCTTGCTATTAAAACACTAGCAAGAGAAAACAGCGTCTCATTTTAAAGTTGTAAAAAACAACGGAAACAATACAATACAAAAAAAAATACCTAATACAACAAACAATACATTAATGAAACTAAGTAAAGTGCTTGAAATGTTGTCCATTAACTTTCTGACAGTAGGCCAAATACCGTGCGAAAACATTTAATTAACATTAAAAAGAATGGTAGTCTCTTCGATTCGTCTACATTCGATTGCTATTCGTTCCTTTAAATCCTCGAGGTCATTGGGCTTAGTTTTATACACCACATTTTTAAGATATCCCCACAAAAAGTAGTCGAAGAGCGTCAAGTCGGGAAACCGAGGTGACCACTCTATTATACCCCTACGTCCAGTTTATCATCCAAAAAAAAACATTGTCTAAATATTCCCGAACCTTCCGAGCAAAATGCGGTGGAGCACCATCCTGCTGAAACCATATAGCAGGTAAACTAAGGAACTTCCGGTTATTCGGAAATAGTTCTGCAATAGCGGGGACAATTTTGGTACTTAAAAGATTCAAATATTCCTATCCAGTTAATGTGTCTTCCATGAAGAAGTGACTGATTATTTTTGCACCTTTACACCACACCACACCACAACCATTTATCTTTTGGGGAAATTATGTATGATTTTCGCGTATCCAATGCTGATTTTCCCAGGCCCAATATCGACAATTATGCCTGTTAACTTTTCCAGTAAAAGAAAAAAATAATTTGATTGACAAACTTTGGATTGGTATTGAAACGTTCCATCATAATTTCACAAAATTCGAAGCGCCTATCGTGATCATCTTCAGTGACTTTTTGCACCAAAGTTGTTATGTATGGATAAAACTTTTCAGCTTTTAGTAGTCGGTCTACGGACATGTGTGAGACGTCATTTTCTCTTCCTAATGTTCTGGTAGAAAGATGTGGATTTTTTTCTAAACTGATTAAAACATAGAGTTTGCTTTTTAAAACAGGTACAATTATGTACTTACAAAGATGTTAAAGGACATAATGATGACCAGTGACGGCTCCTCAGAGGTGGCAGGGTCTTCCAGGCCGTACCAGATGGCATACAGAGAAAATTCTCTTTTTAAAAAAGTACATCCTTAAAACGCACAAAACCAAAATGTAGTTATTATTTCCTGGACACATAGCAGCAAAAGTAGGTTTTTATATTATCGTAGCTCGACTAACATACAAATAACGCCATTAACTGCAGTCCGTGAGCCACCGTCCACAGCGGTACGTAGTACGTTCGCATACATCCCAATGCTATACCGTTTGTCGTAGCTTATATCACACAACACCGGCCCGTCTCAATGTGGCCGTCTCCCAGTGACGGCTATTCAGGTGAAGTAGGTGAAGTGCTACTTCACCAGGAAAAATAACCAAGCAAACATCTAACTATATTTATTATATATTTCTTAAAATTTAAGTTTTTACATTCATTTATTCACCTAATTGGCAAAAAATAAACTGTACATCTCGAATAAATATTTTACTTGACCTTGTCTTTTTTAAACTTTCAATCGAACTTTATTATAACAACTATAACGTTAATTTATTATAATGTTATATTTATTTATGGTGTTACAACTTTATTTGGTGTCGGGTTTATTAATTTACAATTATTAATCCGATCACGGATGTAGTTTGCATTTTGTTGGAAACTCCATTTAATCGATGGGCGGAACAAGATCAGAGTTTTAATCCTCATCCTGGTTTTCGGCGTTCAAATGGTTATGTATTAGTCAAATATTACAAAAATTATTTTGCTGGCCTTGTTTACTAGTTTCCAATAAATATTCAGTATGGACTAAGGAAGGATTTGCAGGTATGTTAAATATATTAAGGTCTATACATAAACATGAAGACTCGGTGGAGCATTTAAAATGCGAAAAAATGCTAAAAACATTTGTAAAAAATTAAAGCACTATAGCTGACACTTTAAAAGAAAATGCTAAACTATATAAAATAAATAGACTAATAAATAGACTATTTATGTGCTTGGTAATTGACCCAATTTTGTACCTTACAAAACAAGAGTCAATCTTTCGCGGCCATGATGAGAGCAGCGAGTCAATAAATAGGAGGAATTTTAAAAAGCTTTTAGGTTTATTGATATCGAGAAGCTCCCAAAAACTAAAAGATCATCACAAAAAAATTAAAAATGTTTTTACTGGTGACTCGAAAACTATTCAAAACGAAATAATTAATTATTAATTGAATTTAATTGAATGCATTTCTGATTATTTAAATGATCATGTAAAAATTTTAATAATGAACACACAGTTTTTTTCTGTGCAAGTGGATGACACCACTGATATTACGCAAACCTCCCAGTGCTCCATAATTTTAAGATACGTTAATTCAGAAGGTTCAGTAGTCGAGATATTCTTAGGATTTTATAATGTCAGCTCCGAAGGAACGTCGGAGAATTTATATTCTCTATTAATTGGATCAAATTTCGGACCAATTTAACTATAAACATAAATTAATAGGGCAATGTTACGATGGCGCAAGTGTGAATTCTGGCCATCTAAATGGTCTTCAAAAAAAGAGAAAAAGCGCCTCAGGCTGTATTTGTCCTGATGCAGCAAAGTTTAAAAATATTTCTAAATGTCGAATTTTTTTGCAAGCCTTGGTGGTTCGCCCTCATTTTTTCATCACTCAGCCAAATGAACGTATGCTCTTACATTTGCATCTACGAAGCGTATACCAGCAATTACAGAAACTCGTTGGTCTTTAAATTTGAAGTTAGTAAATGTGATGGCTCAAGTTGCGTTCTTCAAAAAAAATCGTTTGACATTCATTTTCGCATATCCAATATAAAACGCTGTCGTGAGGCGCTCTGTAAAAAAAGAAATGAACATTTTTTTAATACCATGTTTGATAAAGCAAATTCTATTACAGAAATAAATCATTACAAACGTGAGCTTGCTAAGCTTTCACCTGCAGAAATTAGGGCTAAGTATATAACCCTTTTTTATGAAATATTGGACCACATTTTAACGGAAATGACACTAAGCTTTTAAGACTTACTTTCAAGAAAAACTTACCTTTTTATGTTTACCAGATTCTGCTAAATTTTCCGATTATAGTTTAAATTTTCCGACTGGCCCGTTTGAAAATTTGTTATATTTCCCTTTTAAAAAGTCAAGGACTTAAAAATGAGCTTTGTCTTATTTTTGCCAATGACAGTAATTAGAATATATCACTGTAAGAGCAAGTGAAAAAATTTATGAAAATAAGGATATGTTAACCAAAGCATATAAAGTATTTTCCCTTATTTTGACAATACCGTCGACAAGTGTTTCAGTGGAAAAAAGTTTTTCTTGCCTCAAACGTGTAAAAACTTATTTAAGAAATACAATATTTCAAAAAAGACTTATTTCTCTAGGCAATATTTCAATTCAAAAGGAATGTCTGGAGGAGATTAGTGCAACTCATCCATTTTATGAGGATGTTATAAATAAATTTGCTGCTATGTAGGTTTGGGGAATTGATTTAGTATACACAATTTAGGTAAGACGTAAAAAAATATTCTACCCCTTCCACATATAAAAAAATATTCTGGAAAAAAAATTACTGCGATATTTTCTTGCTTCGTTTGCACATCACTTACTTTTTCACCCGCGAGCCGCCACTGCCTTATCCCCGGAATTTTTCACAATTGATCACTACCATTTTTCAGGTATTGTAATTATTATAAAATTATACTATAATCATAATATTTATTTTTAAATTAATTTGTTATTTCTTTAGTTTAGTTTAGTTTTTAGTTCTTTACATTAGTCATGACTAATCATGGTTAATATATTATATAAGTAATTTTCACTCCATGTTACGTGTTTATTTGTTTTATAAGACGGCCGGCCGCATCGTGGCTCTTGCTGGACAATATACTTTATACTTTTTTGGTTGTGTATGTAGCTTTCACTTTGGCATCTATTTTATTTTCCTCTTGAGGCAAGATACATAAAAAGTATCAAAAAATTAAATTGACTGACTAGAGCGTTTCACTAACATTTTTTTTCGAATTATTATATGTATACTCTAGCCTAGATCTGCTAGATTGGTGCCTACCTAATTATCACTGAAGAAATAAACGGAAAATAAATAAAACAAGTATTTGACCATATTTGGACGCGACACCAATTAACACCACATTGGCTTCAAGGGCGATTTTATGAAACCTTTGGGAGGGGTTAATTATAAAAAAAATTGTTAATATATTTTATTGTAAATGGTATGAGAACAACATAAATACCCATATTTTTTATCATACTTGTGGCATAAGTGAAAAAAAACCTCTAATAAATAGCTATACAATACGTCCAATTTTATTAATTAATTTTATTAATTACATTGTTTATATTTGTGTGTTATATAGTGTTTCCTAGCCAAATTTTTGAATCGTAATTTTCACGTAAAAATTTTTAAGTTACACATGATGTTTGACCGGTCTGGGGGGGCGGTTAATTATCTCATTACCCCCTCACCATAAAACCGCCTTTGATTGGCCTTGAGCCTCGGGCGTCCCCAAATTTTAGAGTACGAGCCGTCGTGATAATGACAATGTCTTAAAGTAAGTATGGCCCAAATGAAATAATTACATATAATCAGCGTAATTATAATTGCAATGGGAACTCTTAGATGGATGATTGGGATTAAAAATATTTTACCTTCTGTCGTGTCATAATGACGTCATTTTGATCGACATTTTTAATGTCAAAATAACACACTTTTTCGGACTTAGTACCCTAATGAATTCAGTATAGTCCTAGGATCGTAACGCATTCATTACACTCCTGAAATAATGAATTTAACAACTAAAAAAAAAATTTGGGAATATTTTTTAACAAAATTTGCACTATATTTGACTAAATTGACGCCAGAAGATAAAGTTTTGTATGTTTTCAGTTCGAAACGGATTTATAAATAAATAACTATTTGCGAACATTTTATTTTTATAATGTCATTTATGTGAAAGTGTTGAGTTATATATATACTTTGCCGTGTCAAAAGAATGCTCTAGTATATTCATAGCTAGTGTAAGAAATATATTTGAATTAATGATTATAGAATAGATAGTTACTGCTAAAACTATAACTGTGCAAATATGTATTTATAACAGTTTTTATTTTGGTACTTTACTGGCAAATAATAAACATTTATTCGCTCAATATTGGTCTCTATTAAGACGCTTTTCACTTACGTATTTCAAAGAATATAAATTCATTTAAGACATTTATTTTCTTGTATTATAATGTTTATATTAATTGTTAATTTATATACATTCCATAAACTGTGACTCATTACTCTCATGTTAAAATTTTTAATCTAGGTTGAATATAATTTATTTATCCAAATTTGGGCTGGTTGCTCGTTTCTCTGGGTTAGGAAAAGATTCTTGAGACGACGCGATGATTTTATCCAAAGTGTCTATGTCATCGTATATATCATCGTCGCACTGGTCCAGGAAACCCGCCAAAGCTCGAGTTTTGGCAGCATTACATACTCTTTCAGTAAATCGTAGAGTTACCTGAAAGGAAGCAAACATTCGTGTTCATTTTCATACGTAATTGACATAGTCAAATCAAAAGGGTGTCTTATTTCTACCATTGAATGCAAAGCACAAAGAAACAACTTATAATATAAAAGGAACTAACGCTGCCCAGTCCTAGAGTCTTCAGCCGCCCAGTGGCACCAGTTTGTGCCGGCGGCCCATATTCTAAATAATTAATTTTTGTTTTACTTTTAATGTTTTTTAGAGTTTTCAGAAAATAGTGAGGGAGAACTTTACACATGTATTTGTTCCGAGAACTTACACGGAGATGAAAGTATTGTTATTTCAAAATGCGGAACAATAGATTACTCTATTCCTAAAGTTTAACAATAAATCAGCTTAACTTCCTTCTTACTTCTACTAACAGAGAAACAATGTGACCGAAATTTAAGAAATACAGTAGCATTTAATATCCTGTACATACCAATCAACTGGCATACAAAACAAATCTCCTTTAATTTTGAATCGAATTGAGAAAACATTGCACAGTTACTTTGATTGATTTTATAGGCAAATCCATCTTTCCAAAAATTTTGAGGTTACACATTCACCAAACTCTCCTCGACATACAGGATGCATTGGAATTGTCATGTAAGATTTTTTAAAAAATAAAATAAAAATAAAATAGAATAAAGAAGATACATTTAAATAAAATAAAATAGTATGGTGTACATCAGATATTCTAAAAATTTAAACTATTATACAAAGTCATCAAAAATGAAACAAAATTCTTTGAGAGAGTAAAAAGGATTTGCAGCTAATATGGCCTTTAATTGACTTTTAAACTGAAAATAGTTGGATTTTTCTTTAATGTATGTAGTTAGATGATTGGACACCTTCAGAGAACTTATCTCAGGTCCTTCCTGCACCTGACTCAGTCTCGTACTGAGCACATAAAGCTTGTCTGCATTTCGTGTTTTGTAATGATTAATATCACTCCATTTCAAATAGCTAAATCGATGTTTAAAAATAATACAAGCACACCGGAGAACGTAAAGGTTTATCACAGTAAGTATCTTCTCATGAACAGAATTAGCTGATCCATAATAAAAAGTCTTAAGTGTGTCTGTGTTGACACTCTCTCAACCTTAGCATTGCAAAATTAAGGAGACGACAATTTATTACACACGTATTCGGTGAGTACTCCAGGTGAGGTGTTGAAACTCTCAAGAACTTAACAGATTCTCTTTGCTTGATATTAGTGGACCCATCCCTGATAAGCAGACTTCTATCCTGCAGATCTCTTATAGGGGTGAAATGCATAAAATTGGTTTTTGAGCTAATGTCACGGACACTACGATTAGCCTTGGCCCAAAGGATTTTATAGTTGTCGGCTTCGACCACCGTAGATGTGTCGTCTGCAAAAAGTGTGACATAACAGTCATTTACTAGTCGAGGAAGATCATTAATGAATGACAGAAATAATGTTGGTCCCGAACGGTACCTTGTAGCACTCCTGTAGTAACATTTACCCACTCAGAAAATGTGACTCCACCTGCACCCGACAACTTGACTGCTTGAGATCTACCTGACAAATACAATTTAATCCAGTTCCATGTCGGTCTTCTAATTCCATAGTGCATTAATTTGTCTAGCAAGAGTTCATGCTTGATAGTATCAAACGCTGTAGTAAGATCACAAAAAATGACAACCGTTTTTAATTTTTTGTCAAAATTATCAAGAATTTTTTTACAAAAGAAAGTATAAGGTCGTGTCGGTGTTAGGATGGAAAACGCATCCAAAAAATTTACCAGGCTTTTCCTATAAGCTTTCTCAAGTATTTTAGAAAATACAGATAAAAGAGCAATAGGTCGGTAATTCTCAATAGCCGCCATATCTCCCTTTTTATGAATAGGGACAATAATAGATTTTTTAGTTCTTCTGGAAAGTAATCGTATTCAAATGATATGTTTATTAAGTATGTCAACGGAGCTACGACGTTATGAGCACATTCTCTTAAAAGGTTACAAAGAACTTGATCTAAACCAGATGAACTCTTATTGGAAATAGACTTAATAATCTGAAGAGTCTCATTCTCACTTAAGGGGGCTAGGAAAATTGAGTGAGCATTAGCATCAGTGAAGGGTAAAGATGTGGTTTTTTGACCACTTACTTCCTCTCCGACAAAGTTTATTCTATCAGGAATTCGTTTCCCCTTAAGAGATAAAGCATTAGTGTTAGAATTTATAATATCCCACGCACACCTAGTTACATAGGATGCAGTTGATAAGTTTTGTGAGTTGTAGCTCTTTTTCGTATCAGCAACTCTATGTTTATGGTCTTTTAATGTTATTTAAGACAAATTTAATATTTTGTAGTTGTCTCTTGATGAAGTCAATAAACGTTGATGAAATATTGAGAACTAAAATAAATAGGGTTTGAATAGTCACAGACCGCTTACCCGAAACTTCTGACGTAATTTATAATTAGTACGGTCGAGAATATCGCATATATATATATATATATATATATATATATATATATATATATATATATATATATATGGCCTTTATTTATGTTTTCCGGATATTGCTGTTGTTGTTGCACCAATTTCGCTTGTATTTTTTGTATATTTAGATTATATATGAGAACGCAAGTTCGAATGAAGTAAATAAGTTAGATTCATCTGCTCCCAAACACTGGAATATTTCAACATACTGATGTTCACTAATCCTCTTTTTATTGTTTCACTCAATGATTTTTTCTAGGTTATTTAATATTCGGGCTTTATTAAAAAGTTGATCATCTTTCAATACCCCTTCCAGATATGTTTTGGAAATCGAAACGTCGTTCCAGTTTTACCACCTCGTAAACTTATCCATTCAAAAAATTTAATTTCATTAGAAATATACTAATTATAGCTCAAGTTGTTCAAATAGGACACAAACATGACTTGCGTTTGTCCGATCTCGGACGATAATCAAAGTAAAGCATCGTCTCGCGCGGCTAGTACTTGGATGGGTGATCACCCGGGGAAGACCATGCTCCGTTGCTGGCTTGCGGGCTACTAACAATAGATAGTTGTTGTAGATATAATAACGTCCGCGGCAGTACTACCACGTTCTCTGTAAAGACACCGTGAAATGAAATATAGCATGTTTCGCCATTTTTTCCAACATATTGACTATTTACTAATATTTAACCAGTTTCTACCTATGCCACACTTGATATTTGAAAATAATGTAAAATAAATTAAATAAGTAATTTTTTACTCCGATTTTTTAAAAATTTCATTAGACTGCCATATTGTTTCCATCATGTTGAATTCATACTAAAATTTTATCCGTGTACCAATATATATATATATATATATATATATATATATATATATATATATATATATATATATATATATATATATATATATATATATATATATATATATATATATATATATATATATATATATATATATATATATATATATATATATATATATATATATATATCTATTTCTATTATTTTGCCGTCTTGGATTCGTACCAAAATATTACCAGGTCATCCCCAATGCGATTTTCCATTATCAAATATCAACAATCTTCCTCCAATAAATGTCTCTTTCTTAAGCACGTCATCTCCATTACTTCAGGATAGAGCGACTAACCACATTTTTCAGTTTCATAAGGCCAACTTTCACGGAGGGACTAGCAGAGTTTGTACCCAAAAAGAAGGTCAAGTGCCCCGTTTGATTTGACAGAACACTTCAAAAACTTATTTTCGAAAAAAACAAACTGTACAAAAAATTTAAAAGAACTCTGCTTCATTCTGACTATCTTGTTTACTCCAACAAACGCCGTGAAGTTCAGCTTCGAACAGATTGGTGTTATCTCATGTTTGTCACTGGTTCCGAACAGCTAATACCTGCAAATATAAGATATTTTTGGTCGTTCATCAGGTGTGAGAAGGGATCTTCTGGTTTGCCCAATCTAATGGCGTACAACGGTTCAGAGCTCAGTAATCAATTCGACATGGCGAATGCCTTTGCAGATCATTTTCATACATGTTACTCCATGCCCGACGACCTCGAACCTGATTTTTTTTCAGTCAATTCCCTTCTCATCAGCTTTATTGTGTCACACATTTTCTGAGCATGAGGTAGCTTCCAGAATCAGAAAACTGGATCCAAACAAGAACGCGGGTCACGATGGATTACCACCGAATTTTTTATTGGGTTGTTATACGTCATCGGCTCCCCTAAGCGCAATTGTCCAAAGATAATTTGACATGGGGATATTTCCCTCAGTCTGGAAGTTTTCTAACCTTGTGCCCATTCATAAAAAGAGTGATAAATCCGAAATCAGTAACTATAGAGGTATTTCAATGATTTCCGCCATTCTTTCGCCAAATTATTCGAGGCTATTTAGACTGATGAAATATTTTCCACCTACAAAAATCACAATTCTCCGAACCAACATGGCTTTTACCAGGGTCGCTCTACAGCGATCAATCTTGCCATATACCAAGATTTTCTGACCTCCTGTTGAAGCAGGTTACTGGGTGGATAGCATCTATACAGGCATTCGATAGTGTACATCACAAACTGTTATTATAAAAACTTTCCGATATCGGTGTTTCAGGAAGTTATTTGAAGTCGATTGGCTCTTATCTGAGCCATCGTAAACAACGGGTTTTGGTGCAAAGCTCAGTTTCTCGTGATATTTCAGTCACGTCAGGAGTGCCGCAAGGTTCTCACATTGGACCAATATTATTCCTTCTCTTCATAAATGATGCCTCGTCTTGTTCTAGGAATAGTAACTGCTTTTTGTTTGCTGATAATTTTTTACCTCTAGTACGACCGACAACTCGTCGCTACAATCCGACTTGGATAGCTTCGACGAATGGTGTGTCTGTAACTTTCTTTCCCATAATGTTACTAAGTGTACCTCCATTCGTTTTACAAGATCTCTTAACCCCATTCTAAATACTTACCAGATTGGCAAATACAGTTCTTGAAGTTTCTTCCTCTGTCAACTATTTCGTCATATTTGACAGCAATCTATACTTTAACCAACAAATAGACTCAATTGTATGCAGGCCTTTTAGAATGTTGGGCTTTATTAAAAGGCATTCTTAGCATTTCAGTGATACTAAGGTTATTGTAACACTCTACAACTGCTTCGTTATAAGCTTACTGGAATACTGTTCAGTTGGTTGGCAGCCCCACTATGCATGTCACGTAGATAGGATTGAAAGAGTACAACGCAAATTGGTTATATACTTACTATTTAAATTTTATTTTCCATATCAAAATATCTCCTATGACACGACTGCTAGTGTACAGTATGCAGAGTTTAGCCCAGAGACGCAAGCATACTCTACTTGTGTTTGTTTCAAGCTGCTTAATGGTATAATCCACTGCGAGCACGTATTAGGCCAGCTGAACTTCTTGGTTCCTGCCCGACGTACTCGCCACACTTCTCTTTTCCTTGTAAGGAGACATGGGACTAACTATGGTCAAAACTCGTTTATTGACTTTACAATAAATGTTTTTTCGACTGTGATATGTTTAGCATTAGCCTTTTTGCCCTCAAGAGACTCTTTAGATTTGGCGCTGTTTAACTGTTTTAATTGTTTGTGCTTTACTCTGCCTAACTTAATTTATGTTCTTCTTTTTTCTTATTTTTTTTAATAGTCTATTGTAGAAATATTACCATTGTATTTGTATTGTATTTTATATTTTTATATTTCATATTTTCTACCATTTAGAGACTTACCTCTGTAGATTATGTATGACGAAATAAAAAAATAAATAAATATGACCCATTTTATTCCGCCATCTTAAATTCGTACTACCATTTTATCGGCATTTCTATATCACACTTAATTGTTGCACAAAAATTTAAATCAATCTAATAAGCAGTGTTTTTAGGCTAATTTTTGGAATATTTTATTATGGCACAATTTTGATTTACCATTTTGAATTAGTACTAACATTTTACCAGTTCATTCATACATAAAACTTGTTCAATTCATTAGGCCTAAATAAAACACTGTTACATAAATTAAGCTCATTTATTGTGATTGTAGTAGGTAAAAGTATTTTCCTAATTTTTTAACACATTTTTGTTTTGATATATGTAGTTTTTTGGGAGAGTTTTCTACATCTTTTTTATTTCCAAAAATCTTGCTACTAGTGACTGTGAAACAAAAAAAGTTGCTTCCACCCCATTAAGTTCAAAAAATCTTTGAAATAACTTATCATATTTGTTTTGAGTACTACATGTATAAAAATACCTTTCCTAAACCAGCGCTATGCGGTGTTAGAGATATATATGACTGTACTAGTTTTGAAAATACTGAATGTTATTTGAAATAATTTGGATGTTAAAAGATTTTTGATGTCGAGCATAGAAATATGTTATACCGGACAGAAATGTAAATCAATGTAACTGGAATAGAGGAAGGCTGAGACTACAATGTAGTCCAGCTTTATCCTCTAAAATGAACCTATTTATTAATGAAAAAGAACAATTATAGAGTAAACGTAATACTCCCCCTGCTTCTTGCACGCAAGGTATACAAAATTTAAAAAGCGTCTGGTATGGTTTTCTGTTTTACCTATATTTTTATAAAAATACCCGGACCCAATAAAATTATCAAATCTATCACCTACATTCAATGCATTACAACAGCATTTATTTAGAGTCTATCTTGAGGTCAAATACAGCTTGATAAAGAGTTGAATCGTGATGATTGGGGGTGGACAATTAATAAAAATACATTAGAACTCATTCAAAACCTCTTGTCACCGACTGTTGATCAGTTAATAATAATTAATATATTTTCCACTTTCTTACTTCAAGAAATGGTAGAATTAACAAACGAACATTTTAATGCAGTGATTGAGGAGAATGAGAAAGTTCTAATGGAAATATATCTTGAAGAAGAGTCCTAACAATTACAATTGATTTTCTTTATTATACGTCGATGTTGATTAAGCATGCTGGGGACACCATATAAAACATTGCTAATTGGCCTTCACCTGGAACTTTCCTCGCAACGTATTAAATTCACAACACTCAGATAACACGGTTCATATATACATATATGTAGTTATTTAGTAATTGTTATATATTTATTTTTTTTAATAAAAGGAAAGTTTCGTTATGAAAAACTTTTCGGTTACTTTAGGTAAATCCGTTTTAACAGAACATTTCTCATAATGAAGCTTTTGTTTATATAAAAAGTAAATCAAAAAGAAATTAAATAATATGTATATAGTTATTACCAAATAGCTATATGCATCCATAAACTGTAATTTTTCGGGGTAAAGATAAGTTTTTATTACAATTAGAATAAAATAAATTAGTTTATATTTCACTTTCCTTAATTGTTTGTAAAAAATGCTATGATGAACTTTAAAAGTTGCTTGCTAACAGTTTCGTATGGTAAAGCGGAAAAACGTATTTTTTAGACAAAAAAGCTGATATTGCCAAAACAATTGATTTTTCGAGAAAACATCTCAGAACATTCTTAATACAGAATTTTATTATATTTATTTGTCTACGGTCGAATATGTATGATTTAAAGAATTTATGGTACTGTCCGGAAATATCAATGTCAGAGAGCTTTTTAATAAGAAGTGGATAACATACACTATCATAGGCTTTACACAGGTCGGTGTAAATAGTATCCAGTTGCCAGCCTCTACAGAGGAAACTAAGAAGTTTTGGTATGCGCCAAAGTTAGTTACCGTTGAGCGCCCTCTATAGAACCCATCCTGTCCAGAAAATACATTGTGTTTAAAAGTATCGAAGATCTCATCTGTTATGATTGCTTCCAATAAGTTTGGAATGCATGAAATCTACGATAATTCTCGATATTGGTTCTATCACCTGACTTAAAAATACAAAGGAGGCATGATTTTTTCCGAATTTAAGTAGTATATCCCCATAAAGGCACTCATTAGTATTTGTACGAAGGCGCCAACTTGGGTTGGTGCGGTCCTGCACAGACATTGAGTCAAGAAATTAAACGTAATAAATATATTAATAGCGATAGTCTTCTTAACAAAACAATAGTTACATACGCAGTTAAGCAAGGCAAACGTCATAAATTGTAGGCTCAACAAACTTTTGTATCTTACTTACATCCGGGATGGGGTAAGGAGTGGGATCAATGGCAGATTGCCGATAAGGTAAGTCTCTCATTTGACTATATACGCACATATCCTGATTCCAGACACCTTCCTGTAGTTGGCCGTTGTCTAAATGTAAGAATAGTCCGCTGCCATGTTTTAAATCATTTTTCCACTCTCCTTCATAACGATTACCATCTGCTCTTATCAGCATACCTGTAGAAACGATAAGTATATATAATACACCTCCTCGTACCAACATGTGTTTTTTATTCATAATACTCTTAAAATTACTGCAGTATAACAAGGAGCATCTAGAGCCAAATTTTGGACGGGAATGGGGAACAAACCTTTCGCTAAATTAAGTAGGGGAACCTGTTGTACCTCGGACTTACGTTTGATTTTATTACGTTTATAAATAGGGATTATTATTTAGACATTCGTAATGTTATTTGTCTAATTGTAGTAACTTTTGGGTATATTATACATATTTTTTGAAAAAAGTGTATATGTGTACAAGGTACAACATGGGGGATGTACCTTGAATACTCAGAGGATGTACCTTGGACATGAAATTTAAGAGATAATTTGGAGGAGTTGAATAAAAATTAAATAAAAATCAAGTTTTTCAACGAATCTAAGAGTTTCGTCATATTGGAAATATTACTGAACGTAATACTATAACTGAAGACGCAACAATCATATTCATTAAAAAAATATATATTATTGTATTTAATACTAAACACAAGAAGGTTTTTCTAAATAAAAATATGTTCTTCTTTACAACAAACTTAAACTAGCAAACATAACTCAAAAAAACTAGTTTAATAATGATATACATTATCAACATTTCAGAAATTTTTAATCCTCAGAGAACTGATTAATTTCTGGCACTTCAAAGATATCTCTTTTGGAATGATTCTTCTTGGGAGAAGGACTGCTTCGCAGAATGTCCTTCCAGGTATAGAACAATGAGCCAACTTTTTCTGGCCACTTCCTGTTGTTAAAACTTTTATGCATTGCGCTTACTGTTGCCCCTTCCTTTTTTATTTCTAATCTTTCCTGGAAAGTACTTTCTTTCTTCTTTCATACACGAAAATGACAAAATCATTAACTTGATAGCCTGGAAAATTGTCGCGTGCTTGAGGCGCATCTAATATCGACGGATCCTGGACTACATTTGCAGACATATCCACTTTTGGCTCGAGAAAATCTATTGGTCCATCGGAGTCATCAGAGTCATGTAGCGAAAAATTGTCAGAAGTTTCTGAAGATGAAAAATCGGAACTTCCAAGATTTAACGGTTTATAGCATAAATTTTTTGAGGGTCCCGTTTTGTTTTTTTTTTTTTTTGGTAAATATTGTTAAAGTATTCTTAGTGCTTTAGCCTATTTTAACTTCTCGATTCCTGTTTTTTTCGGCGAATCAGTCAAGATTCTAAAGCATCCTTTTTGACGTCCCCGGCTGGTGTTTTTCCTCAGAGCAGCTTTTGGGTGTGGCCTTATCACTGAAGGGCTGAATAGTTGATGGTGTTATTACAGACTGAACTTGGATATCGTTTTTTTCATGCACACGTGCAGAAGAACATATTTCTGAAGTTGATGGAAGGTTTTCAAAATTATCTTCAACATTTTTAGCTGATATATTTTCTTCTGGTGCAGTCGGATCAGGCCGGTCAGTTACGTCTGGTGAAAATTCAAAATCTTTGAAAATATTTTCATTTAGTGGAACAAATCCTGAAACTCGAAATCCTTGAACAATATTAGTTGGTGTGAAAACCAACGGGAAAGCTTTGCCTACCAGCTGCGAAGTATTGAAATATGATTTAAATGGACCAAATACGGTCCTGTCTAACGGCTGCATTTTGTGACTAGTGTGAGGATGAAAGGTCACTAGTATTATTCCATGATCTTTGGCCATTTGAATTACAGGAACCGAAATATGGCTTTCGTGATTGTCCATTAATAATATACATAGTGAATCTTTTGAGGGCTTAGCATATTGAAGAAAATGCTTGAAAAATTGAATAAACAGCGCTTCATTAGTCCAACCGGACGGATTGGCGCCGCCAATTGTTCCTGGTGGAGCCCCTGTTATCATAAAACCCTTAAAATTAACTCTAGGGAAAATTAGCATAGGGAGGATGAAACCGCCCCCGGCATTAATAGCTGCAATCATAGTAATATTTGTGCCTCTTTCCGGACTTGTCATTGTACCAACCTGTTTTGATCCTCTTGCAGCCAGGATTTTTGGGGGAACATGTACCGTAGATAATCCCGTTTCATCACAGTTCTATATACTAACGGCCGGCAGAGGTGGACATCTTGCCAAAGCTTCTTTATAATTTTGAAATGTTAATAAAACGTTTGTTCGATTGAATGCAGTTGAACGCGCTAGGCTAGTGGCTTCAGGTTTACGAAGTGCAATCTCCTTCTTATATTTTTTTCGAAAAAGGCGTAACTAAAATTCACCTGCCATTTTATGTCCCTCCCAGCTTAACGGATATTTTTTAATATTCTCGAATGCAAACCTATAAGCTAATAACGAACGTTTCTAAATGTCAAGCCATATTGCTTAATATATTCTAGAAGCATATTTTCCTCTTCTTCGGTAAAAAAACCCTCTGAGTGGCATTATTTCCACGAATAGTGCTTCTGGAATATTTTGCAGTAAATTTAAATTTTTTCACTTTTATTAATTTGATGGCACTTTTTAATTTTTCTGGGTCCGGACCATCTCTCTGGACTCCTGTTTTGCTACAAGGCATATTGGCAAAGACTTCACTGCAAAGTAACTGTAACATAACATAATTTTTAGGTTAAGAGTAAATCAGTTTAATATATATGAAAATACAGTGATATAAGTAATAATTTCATAAAAAAATAAATCCCTATTGTTATAAAGAAAAATAAAGAAATACTTATAGAAGAAATAGGATAAAAATACTTACTTTTCGATACAACAAATTTTCAACACACTTTATACTTTAATGGATAAAAATAGACTAACGAAACAAGGTTTCCAACGTCGCACTGTGATCAAAAATTAGTGTCTAGCTTTCCAAAAATAAAAATAACTACTTAACCCAACTTTCTTTTCCTTGATACACTATACTAATAGATAATGTTTGAATATATATTTAACAATTTTAAAATATTATTGGCTTATTTTTACATTTTACCACGCCGCAAACATCGCGTCATCCATCGCGTTGTGACTTGTCAAATTTTGATTAGTTTGCAAAGCGTTGGTGACAGTATAAGTAGTGTTTACGCGTGATTCTAAAATGGCTTATATTCCCAGAGGTATGTATTATCATCACACATTGTTAGAATTTCTTTTAATTTTTTTATACTTATAAAATTTAAAAAAACAATATAAGGTGTCAGATTTTTAAAAAATATAATAATTCTATGGTTATAGTGAGTTTACTTTTTTAGAACAAGTTAGAACATAAATATTTTAACATAATTTGATTCTGCATTATGTTTTGATTTATACGTACAAATTACGTTATCCACAAACGCCGACAATAGGTAAATTTAACGATTTTTTTAGGTACCCGTGAGAGCTTTTCCAGAATGTGCCTATTTGATCTTTTGCAAAGTAAATCCCCATTTTCCCCTCGAGGTGAAATCAAAAAATTTTCTTTTTGAATATATATGTGATAAAATTGGGAGTGAAAATATGAAAATAGAAGATCAGAAAGAAGTTAAAAGAGTTGTACATGTATTTTGCGTCGCTCTTTGGAGAAAATGGAAAGAAAATCACGGCATTAAAAATAGATTTATGCAAAAAAATGAAGAGTGGCTTAATACAGTTGTGTTAACATCAGGTAATGTTGAAACTACACCTAATGGGTCAACAGAAGCAGGACGTGGCCGCCCAAAAGTTTTATTTGAGAACGCGAGCCAACAGACTAAACGCAGAAGAGTCTCAAAAATTCTTGCCTCAACAAGTAAGGAAGAACTCTGCCTGGCTACACAAATGAAACTCTTCTCATGTGGTAATAGGGATGCCGCTACTCTGGTTGGTAAGATTTCTTATTCTCCTAAAAGCGCAACACGAATAAAAAAGTTAGGATTAAAGAAAGACTCAAAAACATTAGTGTATTCTGCAGACGAAGCCTTAGCGTTATTTATAGGCCTAAAGTTGACTCGCTGTCAGTACATTAACTTAAGAGAATCTGCTAAACACAAAAATTTAAAACATTTGTATCCTCCTTATTATAAACTTCTGGAAGCTAAAAAAAAATGTTACCCTTCTTCTAAAATTATTGTTACCGAAACATCTGCTGAAGTTCCATTACAGTCTTTGTTAAATCACACTGTATCAAGAATTGCTGAAACACAAAATGAAGTACTTTCCTCCATTATTAATAGTGAATCCAGTATTAATTTACACATGCTTTATAAATGGGGGGCAGATGGAAGTGGAAGTCAAAGCAATTATAACCAACATTTTCAATCAAATGAAAATCGCGTTGATGACTCAAGTCTGTTAACAACATCCATAGTTCCTTTACAGTTATATCACCAACAACAAAATTCCAAATTGATTTTATGGCAAAATTCACGTACTTCTTCCACCCGTTTTTGTAGGCCAATACGGATTCAGTTTGTAAAAGAAACTAATGATGTTATAAAATCGGAATTTTGCTATATACAAAATCAAATTGAAAATCTTAATCCTACCAGACTATTCATTGAAAATACGGAATTTTTTGTTAATCATCAGCTTTTTAAAACAATGGTAGATGGAAAAGTGTGTAATGCCTTGACTTCCAATTCTTCTACCCAAAAATGCTACATTTGTAAAGCTGGTCCAACCGAATTTAATAAGTTAGATAAGGTAATATCTCGTCCATATGATCCTTTGTGTCTTGATTTTGGTATATCATCCTTACATGCTTATATTAGATGCTTTGAATGTTTTTTGCACATTTCTTATCGACAAGATTTTAGAAAGTGGCAGGTTCGTGGACATGAATATAAGAAATTATATTCCGCTAAAAAACAACAAATCATAACATCATTCCGAACTGACATGGATCTTTTAGTAGATTCCGTAAAACCTGGTTTTGGTACAACAAATAATGGCAACACTGCGCGAAAGTTTTTCTCTTATCCAGCATTATCGTCTCGTATTACGGGTATTGACCAACAATTAATTCATAGATTTGGTGTAATTTTAAAAGCCTTAAGCTCCAACTTTAAAATAAATTCGTCCACTTTTGGAAATTATGCTTATGAAACCGCAAAGTTGTACGTGCAGTTGTATGAGTGGTATCCAATGCCTGCCACTGTGCACAAAATACTTTTACACGGAAAAGATATTATCGATCATTTTTTAGTGCCAATTGGACAGTTAGGGGAAGATGCACAAGAATCAAGACACAAAGAAGTCAAATATTATAGAGAACATAATACACGAAAGATGTCTCGAAAGATAACCAATGAAGATTTATTTAATATTTTGCTTATTTCATCGGATCCATTAATTTCTAGTATGCGAATTTTAGCACCTAGGCAAAGCGGTTCAATCAACAAAGATGTAATTTTACTGTTAGAATCTGATTAAAACTTATTATTTCTATATGTTTAGCTTTAGTATTTTATATATGTTTTTTTATAGTTGTAAGGGCCGATATTTATGTTCCCTTAAAATTAAGTTTCACTTGAACATAATGTCTGTCCTACTTTGACATACGTTTTTAAGTCTTAAGTAAGACTTACGCTATTCTATACCTTAAGGTGACACTGAAATATAGGCCCTAAAATATTAAGTATTAATAATGTAATTCCAATTCATATTAAAACCTATAAAATTATTGCAATTTTTTTAAAAATAATCATTTTGAAAATTTGATTTTTTTTCATCCGTTCAGATCACAAAAATTGGCCTTTCTATACAAAAAAACCTTGTATGAGTAGAGTACTCGAAAGTAAAATCCATACGATTATCAATGCAAAACACGAATTTTCGCAAAGTTAAAAAAAATTAGGGTTAATACTTTTTAATTTTTTTCAATTTTTGAACCCGCACTGTATACTTATAATATAATAGGTTTTTTTATCAAACAAGACTTTTTTAAAAAAATAATGACTTTTGGTCAAAAAATAAAAATTAAAAAAGTTTTTTTCTCTTGGGTAGGTACTCCATATTAGGAGACACACTGTATGTCTTATGTGGTAGTGTATAGTGTAATAAAACATCATAATAAAGTAATACAAGGCTTTAATTTCGGCAAAAGGACTATTAGAAAATAGAATCTCCTCCTATTTTTTGGAACCCTAGATGGTAATTTTTGACCACAGTGCGTCGCCTAGTGGCTAATTGCTTATTTACTGATGCACAGAGAAGCAAATTTTAGAATTTGGTCGAGGTACAACGATGTTCAAGGTATCACAAAATAAATTTAAAAAATTAAAGTGTAAAATAATTAACAAATATTGACATTTTGTTTAGGTGTTATTTTTTAATTATAACATCAGTTGCAATTAAAAATATTCAGCTGTTTTTGGCAAGAAAAACCGGCAAAAAACATTTCAGATTTAACTTTTTGTCCATCCAATTTTACAAGAAATAAGATGGCTATCTGGCACTTTAAAAATAGTTTTACTTCCCTCGTAAGAAAGCGTTTTAGGGTCCCTAGAACCCGAAAAACATGTTCTCCTCTTTACATCGGTCTTTCTGTACTATAGCTCAAAAATTACTTATCGGATTGACTTTAAATGTTCAAAAATCAAGGATCATGTGGGGATGGAATTTTCGTAAAAATCCAATACGGAGGAACAAAATGGCGGCTCACAAATTGTTAAAAAAAAATCATTAATAAATCAAATGAACCTTAAATTTTGTACAAAAATCAAGTGTGATATAAGCATAAACTGTAAAATTTTGGTGTAAAGCCATTCTGGTGGACTAAAATGACCATCTAATGTAAACAAAAATCAAGTGAGATAGAGTAGAGCTATTTTAGAAAATGGTTGAATTATCCCCACTCAGTCTTATCCAAATTTTTATATTAACTAGAATTATTTTAAAGAATTACGTGTACACATGTAGGTAAGATTATGATTACAAAGAAGTGAAAAGGGTAAAATAGCAAAGCGTGCGGGCACATTCAGTCAAAGGGCGGCCTTTTAACTTCTAATCCTTTGGTATTCACTAATATTAATATTGAGATGCAAATACAAGCGGACGGTTGGAGTCATGGGAAGACTGGCTCCGTTCCTCCGTATCAAATGAGTTAGCAAGCTATATATTTTGTGGTATTACACAGAAAACTGAATTAAATGCTATTAAAAACAATCTCACATAGAAGAGACTTCCTCATTCGACAAAATGGTACATACACGTAAAGGAAATGAGTTTACCTAATCCTTCTCTTAAATCCTTTTCATACTGTCCATCGAAAAAAGCTCCATCTGGATACCATTGCTGACCGTGTCCATGTCTTTTTCCGTTCTTAAATTCCCCAATGTAAAAACTTCCATCAGGATAAATACGGAGTCCAGTTCCATGCATTTTTCCATTTTTCCAGTCGCCTCTATAACACAGTTTAAAAACGTCTGTGTTGGGTATACGTTTAGCCAGAACTCCAAAACCATGTCTATAATTGTTGTTCAGGTCTCCTTCGTAAAGTTCGTCATTTCTAGTCAAAATGACACCTTTACCTAGAATGATAATAAAGTATATTTGGCATAAATTTAGATTAAATAATACTCAATTATATGCCATACTCGTAATCAAAAATATTAAAATATTCGATAGCTGCTACTACGGTTTGCTTCATTGCAAGACTAAAAAATATTTAAATTGTGGACAAATTACCTTTAAGCACAGGCTGAGTGACTTTAGATACATATGTGACTGAAATTATTACTAGAATTGGTGCCCCTAACTCTTTTATCTACTAAAAATTAGCTATCCGCCACCTTAATAAACCGCTTGATTGCCTAGAAGCTGCAAATCCATCAAACTCTGAAGAAAGCATCAGAAAATAAATAGTCTTGTTTTTGACATCAGCTTAAAGCAATGAATAAAGATGGTAGATATACATTTCGAAAATGAAACATTTACATTCGTTTAAAGCAGGGTTCCTGCATATGGAGAGTTAATGCACCTAGTGTCAAAAACTATCAAATTTTAGCGTCCTTCCCACTGGTGGCTGATCCATAAGATCTGCACGACTGCCAAAATAATGTAGGCGTAATAAAAATGTTTATTATAATATAACTATTAACTAATTATCAATTAATCTGTATTACGGGACTTGCCCATTCAGTCTTTACAATATTAATTGAAAATTGATACATTAAAAAGAATATATATTTATATTAAATAATAATAATGCACTAGCCCAATTAAAGGAAATAGGAAAAACTATTATTTACTTTCTCATATTAGCCAATAAGAAACTTTTAATCACCCAAAGAGAGGAGTCAAACATATCACACGGAAGGTTATTTGCATTTGACATCATTCTATTTATGCCAGTCTTTTGGTATTATAAAGTTCTGTGATGGTTCAATGCAAATGTTTGTTGTTGATGTTCTGGACAAGAAATAAACCAGAGATAAACCCATGTTGCTTAGTGCTTACAATATTTTTAAAATGATATTTTAAAAAGTCGTTGACAATAGACTCAAATGTTTTAGGAATAGGGGGTATATGAGAAATTGGTCTGTAGTTCTCCACCTCTTCCTTACTACTTTCTCTTAAATATTGAAATAATAAAGCTTGTTTTCCGTAACTGAGGAGAGACTCCACCTGATAGTGAGTGGTTGAAAATAAGCTACAGGGGACAAGACAGTAATACTGGGGAAGTTCCATTTGGGCCCAAACTCCCAGTCAAATCAATTTTATTAAGTTTCTCGAAAATCATGGAGATGGACACATTGTCACATGAAGTAATTGGCTGATAATTATTATATGTGTTATTGACCTCATATGTAGAATTACTGCAATTTGCAACAACATTACCGATAGAGGAAGATTTTCCATTGTACTTTATAATAGCTGGCAATTCGTCATCCTTTGTTTTACTATACACATTTCCAAAACTGCTTAGAATCTAAGAAAACGGCTTTTTCGACATTTGCAATATATGCCTCATCACAACATTCGGCTTGCTGTTTAAATATAAGAACGCAATTTACTAAACAATGCGTAATCATTTAGGTCACCACTGATTTTGTATATTTTATGCACTTCTATTTTTCTAAAAATATTTTTTTTAAGATCCTCATCACCCCAAACAGGGAACAAAAATATGTTTTTAATGAGTATTTTAGGAACTAAAGTATCAATGATATAGTTTAAAATTGAATAAAGAACAGTAACATTAACATTAACATTGTCAGAGTTTAAAATAACATCCCAGTAAACATTTAAAAGGCATTCAGACATCAATACAAAGACACAATTTTTAAAATCATAAATTGATTTTTCATATTGTAACACACTGTCGTCCATATCACAGATCTTGTTTGCCAAGGCGGGATGATCCCGGTCAGATTTTACTAATGGCTCTTCGGCACATTCAACAGCAATTGTTTTTAAGTTATAATAAATTAAAATAGGGCATAGTCTAGAGTAAAGGCTCTGCACTAGAAGTTACACCATCTTCAAATACACCAATTGAGTCATTACTCAACTGAACCCTTTTCAAGTTGTAATCACCTACAATGAGTACATGGCTATTATTATTATGGCTCAGATTATACTCCACTGAATCACAATGTATTTGATACACTTCAAGGAATTGAATTTTTAATGACATTCTCGCACCAAGCGCTTTATAGGCATCTAACAGTTCATTAACTAATTGTTCATAATTTTCATCCATATTGTTGCCTAAAAATCCTCTTACTACATTAACAAATGAATTCCACGCTCTGAGTTCCTGCCTGGTAAGTTTTTCCGTAAAATTGACATCGTCCAGCAATTTTCTGATTTGTAACCCAATAAAAATGCTTTCTTTTAATTTGGCATCACTTAACTGGGGAAAGACTTGTCTTAGGTATTTAAATCCATCACCATCTTTATTCAAGCCTTCACAAAGTTTTTCGTCAGCCCAAGTTTAATGTGAAGAGGAGGCAAAAGGACTTTTTTGGGATCAACAAGAGGTATAAATTTAACATTTTGAGATCCCGGTTGAAATTCGCTTCTTTTTGGCCAGATTTATTGCACGACTGTCCCATAAACAAAGAAAACAGTAATATTTTGTAAATTCCACTAAAACCGCTATAACTTTTAAGTCCCCACATATCTGCCATTTATACCTATTGTAGTACATATTTTCATAATTTTCTTTCATTGCAACTGAATGGGCAACTGGTATAGAGGGTTTTAAATTTCCATTATGCAATAACACAGTTTTTAAGCTATATTTAGATGAGTCTATGAATAAGTGCCACTCACTGGGAGAATGTTCAATATCAAGTTGCTGCATTAAATTGTCTATATCAGTATACGCGCACAACGAATTTTCCATACTGTAGAATTCAGAAAACATAGCATTTCTTTTTCTGAAATTCGTAATTTTTGTTTCTTTGGCCAATAGGTTCCATTTCTTAAGACGGGAACCCAGAAGTTCTGACTGTTGCTTGGATAACCCCAAATCACGTACTAAATCATTTAATTCACTTTGAACAATCAAATGTGGCTCGCTGGAACTGGGACCTGTGGTAAAAGTGGGATCGGTGCACTGTTCTTCTGAGCTGCCTGATGATGCGTTATCTCCATTATCCCCCAAATCAATAGCTTGCCAATTTAAAGGCGCAATCGGCACTGGCAAATTTGCATTATGAGGAACAGGTCGTATAGCAGACTGCAAATTCGGATATTCTATATTGTGCTTTCCCTTTTTGGAATAACCTTCAGTCTTTGTCAGGCAAAAATAACAATCATCAGAATGATTGGTGGGTTCTCGCCATACCATTGGAACTGCAAAAGGCATACTTTTTCTCTTTCCCTTCATCCTCTGCACCAATGATACACTACAACTAACACAGCACACATGGTGAGCCCACCGCTTATCTTGATCCATAATTAACACACCAAAATATTTAAAGAAGGCTTTTTTTTAATTTTCGGAAAATGGCCTGGCTTGTGATTTCACCAGAAATTCTCCACAAATATAAAAAATTTGTCAGAAGAAATTTTGCAACTTCGGCGCGTTTGACTCGACATTCTTGTCTTCACATACATTTGCTTATCGATACACAGAGAACCACTCAATTCGAAACTCAACAGAAGAGTGATGTTTAACGTTTATTATATGTCTAATGTTGTAAACAACCCAGTCTAGGTAATTTTTCCGTTGTAAAATGGACCTATTTTAGCCGCCCCACAATAAAATTGTTTACCTGCCAATATAAAAGGTTCTAATTAGGCTATTGAAGGATGGTACGTATTAGAGCTTTCCGAATATTTTTTTTATTATTGGTAGGGTATTTCCATTGTGAAAATGTTGCTGTGTTAGAAAAATCTTGTCGGCCAATTTATGAAGAACAATTCACAATATTGTTCATTTTTGAAATTGTCATCCATTACAATTTCAAATGATAAAAAGCTTCCATTTTTTCTCAGCTGATGGATAATTACTTTGTCACCAGGAATATTGATTTTATCCTTAGAGTAGGTTCTATTACAATCAGCAGAGACATCTCTGGTTACCCTGTCCATATAGAACGAGAATATCAGGGCAACGCCCCGAAATTTATTAGATCCGGTATTCAGGAAACCTTTTACACTTCATTAATTTAAAATATAAAAGCAATTATAGTTCTATTATAAGTATTTCCTTCTTGCACTCAATGAGCGTATGAACATTGGACTAGACTGCCACCTAGTAATTTAGAACAACAATTTTTTGCTTGTCTGGCAAATATATTTTTAAAAAATCGGTAAGTTTCCTTTACCTGGAACTTCCCTCGTTATGAATCTTTCCTTTCTGGGATAGTGAGGTGTGACGCAATAGCATGATAGATCAAGCAGCGTAGTTAAAAAGCTATAATACATTAGCGATGCTGCTTTAAAGACGATGCGTTCGCGCTGTCGTGCTCCGGCGCCTAACCTGGTACTAACCCGTTGCTGATCCATCTGATGCCTCTGCGCTAGCGCCCCGAAATTTATTAGATTCAGTATATTGGATTATTTTCTGACTATCCTCAAGTAATGGTGGTGATATATAAACTGGCTGATGATATATAGGCAAGGTTTACTGCTTCACTTACTTGCGAAAATGTAATTTGATTTTGGGTGTCATGTTCTTGATGCTCCTTAACATTTCTTATACTTGTGTATAGCCGTCTGTCGCGATTTTGCATTTTTGAGGGAGATTGCGTCTGAGACACTATTTCTCACAACCTAATCTCCCGTCTCGGCATGAACTTCCACTTCAGCAACTATCGAATTTAATTTCGCACTTTTGTAGATGTTAAATGTATTGTAATTAGTATTAATTAATTTTAAGTTATTAATTAAGAATAATATAGTCAATATATCCTTTTTGGAGAATGCGGTTGCAAAAAAACATAATTTATTATAATTTGGTTCCGCAGCACCGCCCGCCTTGTCGGCTTAGGCTGATCGATATCACCAACGAATTCGAACCGTTGGTTGTCACCACAGACTCTTCAACCCCGCCTCGTCTTATAATGAATTTAAAAAAAAAAGTCTGGTCTATGACTTTATTCTCGCCGGTATGTTCTGTGCTCGTTCAGAACCGGCCGAATGCACGTCGCGAACCCCTGACCCATACTTTTTAATAAAAGCAAATCTAACGGAATGAGGAGCTGCAAAACTGTGCAGTAAGAGTAAACAGATAGTAAGTAAATAGATACAAGTTAACAAATATAACTTTGCTCCCCGTAATGCGCGAAGATAAATGGCCAGCATCCATTGTGTGATGAATATAGGCAAGCGGCTGTTTGCAGCAAGTACAGTCGGAGAAACAAATTTGACGCTGTAAATTTGTCGAACGCTGCATAATTCATTTAGACGCGTACGGCACTAAGCTAGCGTTTCTTAAAGTCTGTACCGATGTGAACAGAAGGCAGAGCATTCAAAAAGTGAGGTCTAGGTACTAGGTGGTGGAAGGAACGAGCGTTGTCACGGCACACCCTGACGTCAAAGGCCAACCTAGTGTGTGAAATGGATATGGATATCATTTATAATTTAGTAGAAATGAAAAGTTTTTTCAATATTCTTATGAAGAAAAAAGTTGAAACGGCATGGATGACTTTTACCCGATATCATCATAGAGAAACACGAATCTAGCCGGGGTAAATCATATGACAATTTAATGCGAAATATCCTCAATAATTAATTGAATATGAGGATGTAAAGAAATGCTCTTTTTTGTTTTCCGTTTATGTTTTTTATGTGGACCCAAATTAAATAAATATTCAAAAAACAAAAAAGGCGCCGAACAATATACTCTCTTATTTCTGCAGAACCCCTAAGTTTTTAGGTCACGATTCGTCAATGTTCATTCCTTTCCTAAATAAGAAAACAGGTTTTTGGATTAGAAAACTTTCCAAATATGGAAATTATTCAGAAATGTGCAGAGCAAGTAATTTCATTCACTGGTGCAGGGGCGTGGAAATCGTTAATATTTATCGCAGAACTTTTATTTAATACATAGATCACTGGAACGGCCCCATCAAACTACAAAAGTGGGACAAAAATATTTTTATGCAACCCGCCGCCTTTGGGGATTTTCCACCCTTTCTGTCTTATTGGATTAAATGGGAACAAAGAAGAAAGATTTTATTTTTAAATGAGTTACCATTAAATACTTAAAATGTCCATTACACTATTTAAAATATATATCGTCTTAACAGTTGGTTAAAAAACAGTTCTTTATATATTATTTGCTTTAATTGGGAAGAAAATATTACATAACTCAACATATTCACTAATAATAATTGCAAATAAAGATAGTTATGGTATTTTCGGGTGTGTAGCAAAAACTGAGAATTTAATTTTATTAAAAATAATAACAAATTTTTGACCAAAGGTAAGAGTTACAGATGTATGAGAATAGAGGAATTAAATATAATGTAGATTATTAGATAAAGTAAATTTGAAATTTTTATTGATACAATTTAATCTGAAACACAAGCATTTTAAATGAGTGTTTGAGTGAACATTTTATTACGAGCTGTTAAATTATTTCGAAACGTAAAAAGCATTTTTTTGAAAACCTTTTACACTTCATTAATTTAAAATATAAAAGCAATTATAGTTCTATTGTAAGTATTTCCTTCTTGCACTCAATGAGCGTATGAACAGACTGCCACCTAGTAATTAAGAACAACAGTTTTTTGTTTGTCTGGCAAATATATTTTTAAAAAATCGGTAAGTTTCCTTTACCTGGAACTTCCCTCGTTATGAATCTTTCCTTTCAGGTATAGTGAGGTGTGACGCAATAGTATGATAGATCAAGCATCATAGTTAAAAAGCTATAATACATTAGCGATGCTGCTTTAAAGATGATGCGTTCGCGCTCCGGCGCCTAACTTGGTACTAACCACGACCATGTGGTCACAGCTTACAAACATAAGCTGTGATGTGGTGACCGGGTACCGATCCCCTATTTAACAAAATATCTTTTTTAAAAACTGTTACTTTGATAAAATTTGACGCATTTTAAAATTAAGTATTTACAGTATTTTCTTCTTTGAATGACAATGTTTGCCAGCATAAAACACAAAGTTAAGAAAAAATCCCTATTAAAAACAGCATTATAACAATAAAAATTGGAAAGTATGTGTAATTTTGATATTTTAATTGTGGTTTCTATCCTCTTCTTATAAAAATTACTGAATGAAGCAGAAAAGAAGGCGAAAAACTGTGTGTATAAGATTGTGCCGGCCACGATAGGCGAAAGTGTAAGTTTACCAACAAGAGTAAATTATGGTTCAGTTATTTAATATTATTCCGCTTACGTAAAAGTTATATTTTTTCAAGTAATTTCTTTCAAATACCCATTAAATAAGATGCCCTTACAAAAGCAAATTATTATTGTAAGAAGGCAAGTGAAGTGTCGGTTCATTTAAATTAAAAGTTTGGCATGCATTTTAATTAAATTAAAGGCAATTTAATAGTTTTGGTTTATAGCAGTAGCGTGAAAAATGAAATAAATGTATTGATATATAATGACATATAAGTATTTTGGCATTGTTGCAATTAGTATTATTGTTGTATTTATTAGGAATTATTGTATTGGACTTGTGTTATTCCATTTAATTACCTGTAAATATGCACATAAATATCCGTTTCGAATTTCAAAACTTGCTAGAAAATAAACAAATGCATGCATTTTTATTTAGACCACAGAAAACAACTTGATTTCTTCTTTCTAAATGAAGGTGTGTTATTAGAAATATGGTAAATTTTAGAAATGTTAGGAATATAACAACTGTAAATATAACAGTTCGTATCATCATTGGGATTATCCAGAATTTTTCTTGGAATTTTGTTGTAATAAAGAAGTGTTTAATTAGCAAGATATTATATAATAACTAACGTATAAAATATAACGCAAAGTTTTAATCAACGTAAATAAATATAGACTTAAAAATATAAATTAAACGAAAAGGGGCCGCGATATGATACCGGCTTTGATTTTAGTCATTTATGAGAGCAAAAAGTTATTCAACAATCTTCCTGCTTTCATAAAGCATTACCACTTTATCAGGATGTTAAAGAATAAATAAACAAACTATGTCCGGAAAGGATACTATGAGCTGGGGGGATAAGATACCAGTTCATTTTATATAAGTTTTGATTTATTTTGTTAATTTTAAGTATTTAAAAGCCTCGCCGATAATAAAACATAATTTGAATTTGAAGATACGGGACTGTAAAAATTTCATAAAAACTCTTTAGTAACGAATAAAAATATTTCCCTTGTGAGGAGGAGCATTGTTTTGGTTTATGCATAAATTTATGAGAGGAGATATAGCTTTGTCATTAATTTCGTATAAAAATAGTAAAGCTGTTTTACAAAAAAATACCGGCATGTATTGAGCAGAGCAGGCGCAAGAACAAAAATTACATTTACATACTTGATAAATTATTTTGCAATTGACAATGCTCGAAGAAATGCAAACAGTTTTTTTTTGTAGTTTTAATTCTAAAATCCGGTAGAAGTGTTTAGTGAATCTCAGAGACATGAACTTTTGCTATCAAACTACTATGGACAATTATACAATTTATAAAAAAAACATGCTCTCTAGTGAATACTATTTAAAATTCGGACATTTATTGTCTAGGTTTTCCACTATAACTATTCATTATTCATATCTGCACTCATATGGGTTTATAAGCATACACATTATCGATACTAGGTCAACATAACTAGTAATAGTAATGTCTGGGGCTGCCTCTGATCATATCGACTGTGGGATAAAAAAGGCTGTGGTGGATGCTCGTCATCGATGCTCACTTCTCGGACTAAAGAAAGGAGAAATTGTATCGATATATTATCAGGATTTGATGGCGGAAAAAACAGTGCTAAATTGTTAGTCCGCATTAATATAAAGGTTTGTACGCACCGCATTTCTTATCATCCTTCCACTCCCCAACATATTTGTCACCTACGGTATTAAAAATTGTATGCCTCAGACCATTTTTTCTCGCTGTGTTCTCCAGAACTCGGGAGCGAGGGAGAACATAACTATGTGTTTTAAAAAACGGCATTGTATTTCTGTTAGACCGATATTAAATGGAGAGAAAACAGCAAAAATATATACCGCGAACAGTCAATCAATGTTATATTTCTGACATTTTCGTCGTTTATATGATTAGGACATTTATATAAACTTGTGGCTAAATACTAATAGAAGAAAAATATTGATTTTTTTCACTTAAATTTCATTTTGGATTATTAGCACAGAAAAGAATTAGGCATATTAGGCAAAATGCACTTTAATGCAACTCACATGTCCAAACGTCAGAAAATCTCCGTCAATTTGTATCTGTCAAAACGTAAAACTAGAACTAGAAAAATGGCGTCCAAAAAAAAGGGTCAAAGAAAACGTAAAAGTGCAGGTCTTATTTTTGAAGTTAGCGAAAAAGATTTATCTCCAGAACCTGAAGAACTTGATACTGTGGAACCAGAAGCAAAAATTTTAAAAACGCGAAACTCTGATATTTCAGAATCAAGGAGAAACAGCGAGCCATTTAACCTCAACAATGAGGAACAAAACATTGAAAATAATGAAATTATGACTAAAAATGAAAAAAACGGTATTGTTATTCAGGAACACGTGGATTCGATTGCTACTTCATTATCAGACAGAGACGAAATATATGTTGTAAAAGGTATAAATTATCAAAAAATCATGATTTAAATTCCTTGAACTTTATAAATGGGTTTATGTATAGCATTTTTTGTTCTGTCATTGCTTCAATACTATAATATTCCTGCATTCATTCAATTACATAGTATCTGCTGACTTAATAACAATAAAGAACTGGTGCGATACAAATTTTCTTTCTTTTAACATCTTCAAAACAACCATTATATTTTAAATGTGAACCTAATATCTGGTCAAAGGATTAATACTCTAAATTACAATAGATTACTAATACACTAGACTGAAAATTGAAATTTGATAACTACTTGATGGCTTTGTGTGGGAAATTATCTTCTGGTTTGGTATTCGAACTGTCAGAAACTAGTTATATTTTTCTATTGCATGAAATTTATATTTTTTAATATTTGGGACTCATCTGCATTATGTCATCTGTTTTTGGGGATATTACTCTTAATACCTCTTTCAGAGGGTTTTTCATTTGCAGAGAAAAAAATATATAGAGTGACTGCACCAGTAGCCGGCATTTTGTGAGAAACTTTGACTTTGAACTTCATTACTATATTCCAGAATCACAGCAGCATTGTTATTACACTAGTGGTACAGAAAAAGGTCTAAGTTTTATCTGTGTTTTTATATTTATTGTTTTTTCAAAAAAAAAACCTTTTTGCTAGTAATCGACAACTACTGTTGCATTAGTTGGACCTAGATAAACTAGTAGTCGGCCGGGGAAATTGACGTGTTTTTGCCCTAGGCCTGTAACTATCTTATTTATATGTGGTCCCTTCGATTAAACATAGTGTATCATTTCATAGAATATTAGTATGTAAATTTATTCTAGACGTTACAGATTATTTTTTATTTTAATATAAATTTGAAATATACCTATTTTAGTAAACATTACTACTTGGTTGTATTACCAATGGTAACTATAAATGTGCAAAAATAACACACTGTTAATTTATTGTCTAAGCAGATTTCGTTGAAAATTCTAGATGTCATAAAAGAAAAGATAAATACCAATTTTGGCCTGGCATTCCTCTGATAAAAATTGTTTCAATTGGTTTTTTCAGCACAATTTTTTAGATCATCAAAATTAAATTTTTTTTTTCATCAGAAAGCTACGTTTGGCTAAATTGATTATCCTAGCATGTTTTCATTTTCTAAACTTAAAATGGTTTTTGGTTTTGTATTTGGAATTTCATTTTTAAGCCAGATTTTGGGGCACATTTTCTATTAGTGCTTGTGTAACATCTTTCAGGAAAAAATATCCTGGGCGCTTCTGGTTCTTCAATTGCCTCACCACTCTCAGTAACTCTAGGTATTTCATTTTTCAGTTCAGTTCCATTAGCATTAAGGGTGGGATCTTCATTATGTTTGTCATGCCTCATTGCAGAACTTGTTTTTGTATGTCTGACTGAATCTAGACGAGTTTGGGTACCTGCTCGGGTATCTAATTCCCTGAGGGTGTTACGTCTTCGAACAAAATGTTCTGCTGATTTTTTGTTCTCTATACAGTTTCCATACTAAATTCTCACATATATCTCTGATATATTTCCACTACAATAAAAAATTAGACATTTAAAGTTTTTCAGTGATACTAAATATAAAGTAATATAAATGTCTGTAAGTTTTTATTTGTAGTTTATATTTGCATGATATTTTTGAGAATTCCAAGAAAGAACTAAAAAGTAATGTAGTAATTTTATAACTATTTACCACATAAAAAGCAGCATTGAATGCAGCACATTCAATGCAACAATATTGTTCTAGATACTTTGAAGACAACACAATATGACTAAATTCTTATTTCCAAAAATTTGAATTTGTAAAACTGTGAAAATATTGCTTGTTCAGATGAAAAAAATTTATAATTAGAAAAGAATCTAATTATCACATATAGCCAAAGATTTCCCCATTCTAATTCTTTTTTCAATTAAGTTAGGTTCCAGATGCAATGTTCAAATTTGATATAGATGTCACTAGGATAAAATCCTTTTAGAAAAAAATCAACAGGGCTATTTTTTCTCAAGATATCCTTACAGTAATTATTTATAATCCCAGAATTTCTGGCATTATTATCTTAGCATATATTCGCAAGAAATCCAATTATGTATTTAGAATAGAATTTATTCATGATAAAAAATCTTTAAAATTTTCATATGTCAATTAAAAAGTTTACAATGAGATAAAATAATAATAAATAAAACAATTAAGTATTGTAAAATGTACTCGGTATCACATACAATTACAATTAGACAGGCTCCTAACACCATCTTTCAGTAAATTAAAAAGTTTGATACCGTGATATCCAACACTTGTCTGTCCTCTCGTCAGTCTGGTATATATGCATGAGCAGTATAATGCTGTGGGTATTTTTTATATACATAATACTTGCACGGCTCTCCGTTGGATGCCAAACAGATAGTGTCAGCAGTCATGCAAGAATAGCGTAAGATAATTCGTTGCAGAAGGTTTAATAATGTGGAGAGTTCAAAAGACCTCTTTAAGTACTGCAACTGAAAAAAAACGCCTGTATCCTAATGTTCCTGAGGCTTGACCTCCCAGTGATGACTGAACTATATATTATATATATTTTTTTTAGTCCTTGAATTAGATTTGGACCCCCTCCGAACTGATTTTCTGGCTACCTACTTGAAAACTCTTAATTAAATTTTTATTTGTTAATTTGTTTTAGATTCTCCAGAAAGGTTTATGCAGATATCTATAGATAATGACTTGGATAATGATGAAGATCCTGTTTCAAAAAGTAATAGCAAAAATGAGGAAGATAAATTTAAAACACCCTATGACAATAATGAAGAAATAAAGCCTATTGCAAAAGAACAGAGTAACTCATTAGTTGAAAATACAGAAGAAATTTTTACCATTATAGATGACCCAGAAGATTCAAATGATGTAAGGACAATAACAAATATAATATATCCACACCCTAAAATACATTGTCTAATTGCAAGAATGAAATACATATTTTGAGGTGTACTTACATTTTTGGTTGGCAGTACAGGCATGCCACAACATTTTCAATAGGTGTTCACTTTATACATACAGTTAAACATTTTGTTGGAATTAGTGATATCTAAGTGGAAATATTTTAATGGAAACTTTGTCATCAACCTACAATTTTGTTTCAGAATATTTTAAACAGTTGCTTTTAAAAAATGTATAATTTAAGGTTATTATGATGTGTGACAGCAGTATTGATTTGTCAAAGGAAGTAATAACATTATCCAGCCCTCAAATTATAAATGACTCAGTAATTGATGACACCTTGGAAGATGGAGAAGTAAATGAGAAATCTAATGAAGTACCAGATGCAAGTTTGTTAACTCCAACTCCTTCAATAACTATTAAATTCAGTGACAAAGCAGTTGCAGATCTGTACAAGTCTAAATTTTTAAAATTTTTGCAATCATTTGTGGAGCTAGATGTCAAAAATTCAGATGATATGACCCTAAGTATATTTCGTGATGATAACTTGGATCCAAAGGAATGGGAAATTGTAGATAACACAGTATGTCTGACTGAAAAGATAGAAGGTAAATGTCATGTTTTACAATTTAAAAAACCATCCTTTATTATTTTCCATATAAGTAATCTATATTAGTCTAGAGAAATTAGTTAAATTTTTTATTGTATTGTGTACATACATAACATTATTAAAACATATTTAAATAACAGATAACAGTATATAAAATCTATTGATTTAATAGTGGTAACAAATCGAACAAATGTGGTGTGTTTCAGGGCTCTGTGTTGAGATCCTTCATGTGCTTTTTATATGTATTAAGTCTAAAGCACTCTGGTCTTAAGGCACATTCGAGGACACATGATTACATGATATTGTTTTGGTTTATAGTGGGAATAGTGTATAAGAACTTTAACTGGTTATAAATGCAGATTTCGAACTTTATTTTTGCTGGTTATAAATTAACAATAAAAAAACTAATGTTTTTTAAACAAAAGTTTATCCATCACCCAAATATCAAAAATAATGTCATAAGAATTCAACAAGTTATCAAATTATAAATCTTGGATTGATTTTGGATGAAAATTTAAATTAAAGAGATCATATAAATTATGTTAAAAGTATATCACGTGTACTTTCTGTGACGTATTAGATACTTGATTTCTGTATATGGGACTAATAGACCAAATAATTTCAGAAATAAGTTTTACAAATCATAGTCCTTGGAATTCTATTCTGCTAATAAGTCTTTTTCATGTGGAGGACCCTTAGGAGGACCTCTACAGAGAATTGGATATCTGTCAAGTGAATAATCTATTAATATTTGGTTAGTGCAAACTAATAGTATATGATGTATTCTTAATTTGATATTAAAGTATTCAAGAATTCTTTTATAAAAGGAAAGTATAGCATGGTCGCTGGAATGACCAGCTCTCACAAGAATTGTTTGTTGTTGACACTAACCTGGGCCAAACTGATGCTCATAAGCCCATACTAACAAAATATTCAACTAAATTTTTAATAAATGAAATACAGGAAGAAGAAAAGCAAAAATTAGCAAACCAAGTTTTGCATCGGTTTGTTTTAATTGTCAGAATGAACATTCACTCAAAGATTGTCCTCATCTTAAGAATTTTGTTCTGCTGATAGGTCTTTTTCATGTAGATGACCCTCAGGAAGACCTCTACAGAGAATTGGGTATCTGTCAATTGTATAATCGATTAATATTTGTTTAGTGCAAACTAATAGTGTATGATGTGTTCTTAATTTGATCTTAAAGTATTCAAGATTTTTTTTATAAAATGAAAGTAGAGCATCGTCGATGGAATGACCAGCTCTGAAACCAAAACTGCCTGGAAGTCAGGATGGAAAACCTTTCCAGAAAATTTACCAATCTTTTCCTATAAGCTGTCTCAAAAACCTTGAAAAATACAGATAAAAGAGCAATAGGTTTTATAAAAGTCCACAGCCATCATGTCACCCTTTCTAAGAATGGGGGCATAAATTGTTTTTTTTTTAAATCTTTGGGAAATACCCATTTACAAAAGATTCCTTTATTTAATATGTTAATGGAATTTTTTATGCTTGGGGTGCAATATCCCAACAGGTGATAGGGAATTTCATCTAAGCCAGATGAGCTCTTATTAGAGGTGGACTTCAAAATCTCAAGGGTTTCATTCTCACTCGTAGGAGTCAGTATTATCATTTCACTAAAGACAAGAGTTGTATAGTCCGCATACTAGAACTTAATATATACAATATACAAAAGTTAATGGATCTGTGAGGAACATTTCATTTCATCACACTTAACTAGTTTCTGAACACGTTTATTCAAATATGATTAAGGGTCACAGAAGATGACTTGATGATTGATGCTGTCAAAGGTTTTAGAATATATGGTAGTAATGATTTATTAGCCTGTAATTTTTTTTGTCATCTTTCTTGCTCTTTTTGTAAATTGATTTGATAGGAGTCACCTTCAGCTTATCTGGAAGGGATCGATTTGAAAAAGACAAATTAATGATTGAAGTGGGTTTGAATACCCCCAGAGGATTAGATTATTCCCCAATGTGTTTGTGATTAGATTATAATAATATGTTACCTTAATTTTATTTTCAAAATGTAGGTATAGCTATACTTTATTATTTGTTTATCCTGTTGTAAAACATTTTTTAATATTCAAAGTACAATAGTTGTTGAAAAACTCTACTATATCTTACCTCTTATTTTTTGTTATGTAAAATGAAAAAAGTTCACTAATATTAGTATTATTATCATTTTTGGATTTGTAAATAACCTCTTATAAGATATATCAAGCTCTCTCTGAGGTTTTACAACTTCAATATATGGAACTTGTGCATGATGATCAGAAAGTGCAGTATTAAATTATTATCTTACACATTTTTTAACTTTTCGTGGCCAGATATAAAATTAGTTTATAGACATTTTATTCTATTCTTAGTTAAAATATTTGACATGGCTTTTGTAGAAGAAGAGCTAGCTAAATTGCTCCCTGTGACTCCAAAAACTGAAAATTCTAAGAAGAAAAGGAAGAAGAAAAAACAATCACAAGAATTGTTTGTTGTTGACACTAACCCGGGCCAAACTGATGCTCATAAGCCTGTACCAACAAAATATTCAACTAAATTTTCAATAAATGAAATACAGGAAGAAGAAAAGGAAAAAATTAGCAAGCCAAGTTTTGCATCGGTTTGTTTTAATTGTCAGAATGAACATTCACTGAAAGATTGCCCTCATCCTAAGAATTATGCAAAAATAAATGCAAATAGACAAAAATTCCAGAATAAAAATAAATCATCGTAAGTTGTTAAATTTTTTTTTATAAAGCGCATAAATTTATATTATGTAAGATGCTTATTTATATGGTTGTTCATTTGACAGGTCATTAACTATTTCATCAATTGACCACAATTTGACAATTTTTTTAAATGTAAAATGCATTAATAATCCTTGAACTATTCTTACATGAAGGTTAAAGATTATAAAAATTTTGGAAATGGCAAATTGTTAAACTGCTTTTAAACAATATATTGTAAAAAACATTTTAAAAATATATAAAATAGTCTTAATTCTATAATGAAAATAGACATTATTAATTATAAATGATATGCCACAGCATTCAAAATTGTTCGACAAAAAACATCAACCTACAATACATCCAGTGTACACTTGAAAACTTGGAGATAGTTACCATTCGGAATG
Organism: Kuschelorhynchus macadamiae; assembly: GCA_030620095.1. Taxonomy (NCBI): domain Eukaryota; kingdom Metazoa; phylum Arthropoda; class Insecta; order Coleoptera; family Curculionidae; genus Kuschelorhynchus; species Kuschelorhynchus macadamiae. The sequence goes on along the minus strand of JAUTXW010005044.1, from coordinate 20,487 downwards.
TTGTGAAACCAAAATAATAAAGACAATGCAAGTCTGATAGAACGAGTTTAGTGAAAATAATCATAGGCTTTTAGTAAATTTAAATTATTGATTACCAAAAAACTTATTTATGTACAGAAGTGATTAGAGTAGAATTGTATTTCCATGCCTTGTTCTATGTGAATATTCAAAATGTATATCTCATTTGTTTTTTGCTATAAATATGGTTATAATTGATTTGCAATGGTGCTATGTTATTCCATATTGTATCTTGTAGACCAACAGATTTTTGAGGTTGTGGTAGTTCAACTTAATTTTTATAATTTATTTTTTATATTCTTAGGAGATATCATTTAGAAGAAGACCAAAAATATAGCCATATTCATCCTGGGAAAATATCTCCCGCTTTGAGAAAGGCCTTGGGCTTAAAGAAACATCAAATTCCAAGTTATGTTTATCAAATGCGTGTCCTAGGTTACCCTCCCGGATGGCTTGAGGAAGCAAAATTTGTTGGTTCAGATTTGGCTATGTTTGATCTTGACGGAAATGATGTTAAAAATATGAATTCCAAGATAATTAAAGGTTTGGACCCCGAAAAAGTTATAAACTATCCTGGATTTAATGTTCCATTTGAGAAAGATGCTAAAGATGTAAGTTTGATAAAGTTGGTCTTTTAGTATTAGTATAATCAATTAGTTTCAGTATCACTAATAATTATAACAAAGAATTTTTCAGTTTGTAAAATTTTGAAACTTTTACCAGTTATGTTTCATTTATTTACTTATTAATTTTTAATTCTGATGGAGATTAGAGGTAAGAAATATCTTATATGTCCAAAGGATTGATCAAGGTGATAACCAAATTCCCCAGACTTAACTTATCAGCTCATGTAAAAGATAAGCTTCAATAAATTCTTTGAATTGATGATATGTTGGTAATAGTATTTTTGAGAATTTTAAAAAGGTAGCATAATTTTAAAAAATAACTCAGTAGTCCAGGAAGCAGGGCCTGTTTTTTTTAGGTTTACATTGCTAAACCCTTGCAAGTTAATGAAGGCCAAGACATGCCTATCAGAAATAGTCCAATAAACAATTCATATGTAAAGCACACCATTAATAAGGTTTGCATTTGATCATGATAGTTTTGAGAATTCCAGAAAAGTACTAACAAGCAACGTGAAGAAAAGTAATGATTATTTATCACATAAACAAAGAGAGGTTTGCAATGTCAAACAATTATGATTAAATCTTTAAACCGTAAAAATAATCGGTAAACAAAAATCAGACACTTTTATCCATTTTTTTGAAGAGTTTATAGGTTAGAACTAAATTATTACATATAGCCATGGATTTCCTCTTTGCATTCTTCGCACTTACAAACCATGATGTCCAAGATTTTGACCAGAAATGACCCAAAACCTCTTTTACAAGCAGTAAATTCGTGTAGTGTGCGATTGATAAAAATGCAGAAATGTCCCTTTTGAAGGAATGACATTGTATAGAAATAAAAACAGGTTACATCAATAATTTTTTGTTGATAATGATTATATATAGTTAATGAAATATTACAGAAGGTATTAGTACAGTATTATAACTTGAAAATTAATTTTAATATTATTAGAAAATATAAGTTCATGTAAGTCAAAGTCAAACCTGCTTTATTGTTTAAATACAAAGTGTTTGTTAACAAAGCTATTATCACTAAAATGTTGACAGTAAAATTATTAAAAAGACAAAAATTTAGTCAAATTAAAATAGCTATACTCTAACTATACACAACATCCATAAAAAAACCTACAAAGGCAAATAAGAAATATATGGATAAAAAACTCTATAAGAAAAAACAAATGACAACAAAAACAAATCAGTTAATAAGTAAAATGTATATAAAAAACAAAAATAATATGCAACAAACAAAAACATATAAGATATTTAGGTACATTATAATATGCCTTACTTTCAGGTACACTGAAACCAATCTTAATATATGACTCAGAATCTCTAATCTATTTGTGGCAAATAGTTAAATATTTTAATACTTTCCTATATTAGCAGTTCTTGGTAGAGACAGTGGTAGATGGTTAGTCTTGTATTGTATGGATTTACAGCCTCTTTGTGCCATACTTTTTAAAAATGACAGACAGTCTCCAGAATAAACAAGCAAGGCAATGTTAATATACCCTGACTCATAAATAAGGGTTTGCAATGCTCTCTGGCATTAGCTTTACAAATGTAGCGTAAAGTTCTTTTTTGGAGAATAAAAATTGAGATGAAGAGATATTGACTAAAAAATCGCCAGAAAGCAAGGCCAAGAAAACTTATTATTTAATTTTCTACTTTCAATGTTATCACCTACCAGATTGATGTCAACACAATTAAATTTAAAACTCAACACACTTGTTTTGCTGACATTAAAGAACAAGAGATTAGAATCACACCACTCTTTAATTTGATACAAATCATCATTTGTAACAATATTCATTAATTGATCAGGCACCCTGTGACCCCATAAAATAGTGGTCTCATCAGCAACAACTGTAAAAAGCATCCATGAATTTAGAGCGCAACAAGGTCATTAATGTAGCAGGAACAGGATCGGTTCAAGCACAGACCCCTGAGGTACCCCTTGTTTAACTTCCAAAATATCAGACATTCCATGCTGCGATCTAACAACCTGGGTTCTACCATAGAGAGAGGCCTGAAAGCAGTTTAATGTAACTGCTTTGAAACTCCAGTGAACCAACTTTCCCAACAGTATTTCATGATTTATGCAATTGAACGTCTTGGATGAATCACAGAACACTGCTGCTGCCAAATCACCGCCAACAAGCCGAAAATAGCGTCTCGCGTACAGCTGGCCTAAAAACCATACTAGTGCTTGCTTAGAATATTGTGACGTTTCAGAAATCCAAGAACTCGATTCTTGACTAATTTTTCAATTAACTTTGACAGTGAAGGCAGTAAAGAAATTGGACGAAAATTGGCAGGGTCCTCACTATCATTGCCATTATATGCACCACTGCCACTTTTAAGCAATCAGCAAATATGCCAGTGTCAAATGACTGATTTATTGCATCAACTAGAACAGACATTGCCTGTTCAGACAAACTTTCAAGCACATGCTTTGGTATTCAGTATATAAATACTGATTTTATTTCATTTATGTCAGTATGAGCCATATAAAAAGGGACACAAAGTGATATATGTTGTATATACAATAAAAGATCCATTTGAGACTTTAAGTTACTTGTTAATTTCTCAACAATAGAGCAACTAAAATTTCTTTAAAGTATTATTATCTATATTTACCGAAGTCGAATTTTTTGTTCTACCTCTGAGATCATTAATGATGTTCAAATGTTCGCAACTTTTATTTTGGGCCTTCCTTACTTGCTCTGAGTAATAAAGATTTTTGGCAGTTTAACCACACATTTGTAAGTACTTTTATAGTCATTAAAATAATAACGAAATTTTTCATTTTGTGCGAATTTTTTCAGGTAATGTAAGGCTGTCAAATTTGTTAAAGATGCTCTAATTCCAGCTGTTATCCATAATTTTTTACATTTAGCTTTGATTTTGCGCAAGGGGGAAACTTTTCTTAAAAATTTCCACACACCCTTTCGAAACTGAAACCCAACAAGTAATAATTTTGGCAATGTATGATTGCATTCAAATCAAAACTATTCTGTCTCCCTGTTATTATATCTATGGTTAGTTCAAAATATCACAATTTTAATAAAAATTGGCTCGCTTCCCAATTTTCCTGAAATTTGATCCGTCTAGTGACTGCACTATCAATTATTTTGTAAATGAGTGTTCAGAGTAATATTTATTTTATGTACTGTTGAAAACCTGTTTTTCATTAGTGGTTGAAAAGAGACATATGTTCTCAAAAAACAGGTATATTCATTTCTTTCCCATTATAGAAAAATATTAGCTAACTCCTTTTCTTTTAGGAATACAAATATTATCATGTCCCTCCATTCTGTAAAGATTTTAGTAAGGAAAACATGATAGAGGTTTTCAAGAAACTTTGTCAAGGCGAAGAAGATGACTTTGAAACTCAAGATATGGATTTAGATACTAGTGATATGTTAATTGATATTGTGGTAGAAAATCAAACTATATCACAGGTAAAGAATGTGAGTACATTTGATACAATCTATTTTTTTTGCTGAAATTAATGAATTTGTGGTTACTAGAATAAAAACATATTTCTTTGTTAGAATATTGAGCTTTGTACTACTATAATTAAGCATTGTGGAGATGGGCTGAAATTTTTACTTTGTCATGTCTTGTAACAATTTTTTGAGTGTACATGAAAATTTTCAGCTATAGATCAAATCCTGAGGTAGAAAAAACCCAGATCTTACTTAATATTTTCATTCAGTTTTATGAAAAAAAAAAATGAATTTAGTTGGTAGTATTTACTATTAAATCCTTCTGAAAAAAAATGAATGTTTCATTGGCAAACAAGTGTATAAAGGCTTTTCTTAACACTTCGGTTCGAAAACGTTTCATTTTCTTTCACAAGATAAGGATTTAACCATGCGGAGTAGTATTTCAGGGTGGTTTTAACAAAATTGGGATGTAAGGTGCATAAGCACTAATAAAAGTTTGATAAACTTTGTATCTGCTTATTAGTAGTTGTCTGGAAAGTGTTCTTAGCCATAACAATTAATGAAGTTGTGCTGGTGAATACATAATATGAGAAAATGCACTATAGAGTTAGTGCACTGTTCCTTTTAAATCTGAGATACAAACTACAGTAGTAATAGAATATAGAATCTTCACTAAGCTCATTCTGTTGAACTTTCATTGTCTTTATTTTGTCGATTTCATAATGTTTCGAATAGTAACTATAGTTATCTTTAAGTGAAAACTAAAGTCTAATTCTAAAGCTATAGTCTTATATTAGTCACGTTCTGTGATGCTTTAAGGCTCCCTCCCCTGATTACCCGCACTATTATTTTAAACGAAAATCTACTCGGAAAGATTCAGCTGCACTTGCAAACAGCAATCATACTCTAAGACAAATTTTGCATAGAGAATTAAAATTTCACCTATACAAATTAGTGATAATGCAAAGTTAGGAGTACGCTCAGGGGCCCAGCGGTTTTTTTTGTAATGAGCCTTTTGTTTACTGCTAACAAAACGTCCTCGGCTCCATAGTGGCAACTTATTAAATGCTATGAACTCAGGAATTGAATGCTTTCCTAACGACACAGTACTATATTGAGATGTAACTATGGTGTCTATTGTATATTTGAGACACAAAACGTCTTCGTAGCATGAGAGGAGGAGACCGCACCAAAGGGAGAAACGTCAAAACCAAGCCTGGCGCAACATGCCTGGTCAATTTTGACAGCGACTTGTTTTGCGATGAAATTACTGTTTACGTAACTTTGAAGACCTCAAAACATTCTCGTACATGTATATAAGACTGTAGGTTTACTTTTTACTTGAACTTGAACTTATAACCAAATTGTCAAAGTTACACATTTTAAAG
>JAUTXW010005044.1:2500-10000 GCA_030620095.1 Kuschelorhynchus macadamiae | reverse complement strand
TAAAAAACCTAAACCTCACCGAACATGCATATTTTACCAAAAAATATGACAACCAATTAAAAGAAAAATACGAAGAAGTACTAAACTACCTAAAAACCTGTCCAAAAGCAGAAACACCTTCAGCAAGTTCCGCCGATCCCTTGGCGGAAAAAGAACAAGAACACCGTCTGAAAAAACAAAACTTCAGGCTGCAACAACTACAAACCGACCTAAACCAAATTGAAACGGAACTAAGCCAAGGAAATCTCGCTATAAGCTTCACATGGAAAAATTAAAAAACAATGGGATGCTATTCATCAACTGCATGAAGAAATAATGATAAATGAAACAAAGTTATTATCTTCTTCATATTGAGAAATCATACTAATTACTTCAATACTTTGAGGCTCAGATAATATAGAACCAGACACAATCCAACCCAGTTCCGTGTTTTGTTTCAGAAGACCCTCTTTAGTTTTCTGAAGGTCGTTCAGGATTATGGTTGCATATTCCTTGGCTCCTAAAATTCCATCTATTGGTCCAGGAGTCATAAAGGTAGTGTCTGCTAAAACTTCATTTTTCCAGTTGTCTATGTTATGTATTTGGAGTTTTTGTTTCGGCATGGAACGTGTTAACTTTGGGAGGACTATCATGTTAACTTCCATAGAAAATGTACTTTTGAATCTTGGTCTAATCTGGGCATTAGTGGACCATTTGGAAATTTTAGGGTCTCCCCGCCAACACCAGATATTTCAGCTCTGATGTGGCGGCGTGGCAAATTTAGTCGTTGGGCGGCTTCTTCCGTAACAAACGAAGATTGTGAACCTTGATCGATCAGAAGTCGTAATGGCTGCGATGAACTTGAAGTGGAAACTTCAACAAGGGCTGTTGCGAGAAGAACGTTCTCTTCTTGTTTGCTAGTATGGTGTGTTGAAGTATTTCTATTGGTGTTAGGTTGATTATTTGACCTTCCTGCACCGGCGTTGTATTGGGAATTTCTTGGTGGATTATTAGAACTTCTTTGAAAACCTCTGGGTTGGTAGTCTGTTGACCGTTGTTGGTTTTGTTGATATCTTTCAAGGTGTAGAAGTGTATGATGCTGGCGACTGCATATATTGCACCTTGTTTGGCTGAAACACCTTTTGCCAACATCATGACTTAAGCAATTATAGCACATGTGTTTTTCTTGGACTTGTTTGTTTCTTTCTTCTGCTGAAAGCGTTTTGAACTTTTGGCAGTGGTACGTCATGTGTTGTTTATCTTTGCAGAATAGACAACCAGCGTTACTGTGTTTTTTGTTATTGTCTGATGCGACGTTAACGGCAATGGTTTCTAATGACTGGAATCGTCTTTCTAAGAAGTTCATAAATTCTTCGAACTCTGGGATATCATGCGGCTTCTGAAGATTTTGTTCGTATAGACGGTTGGTTTCAGAATCCCATTTTCTGAGAATTATTCGAATTACCATTGGACCCCATGTATCGATTTCTACATCTTGGTTTTTCAACGCCTGTAGACATTCTCTTGTAGTGTCGTGTAGTTGTTTTAGTTTCAGTGCGTCTTCTTTTGTAACCGTTGGTACGTCTAATATCTTATCAATTAGTTGGAATGTTAGTAGCCTTTTGTTTTCATATCGCTTTTGCAATAACTCCCATGCTGTTTCGTAATTAGCTTCAGTTGACTCAAGGTGTTGAATCAATTTGCCTGCTTCTCCCCGTGTGTGGGTTTTCAGATAGTGCATCTTTTCGGCCTTGGTCAGTGCTTGGTTTTCATGGATTACTCTTTTGAATATATCGAAGAAATTAGACCAGTTTTCATATCCTCCATAAAAGATCGGGATAACGACTTTTGGAATTGCTAACTTTTGCTGTGGCTGGTTCACCACGATTTGTTGAGTTTGGGCCATGATATTTTCTTGAGCTTCTAAAGTTAGTTTTTCCAGAATTTCTTCGTACTGGCCAAGAGTGTCTGCATAAGTATTATTAGAATAGAATAGAATAGAATAGAATAGAATAGAATAGAATTTATTAATGAAGACAGCTATTACACTTTTCACACGTCATAAGGAGAATTAAAATTAATAAATTTAGAAATACATAATTTTACAAAAATGATAATAATTAAATTTAAATCAATAATATAAAATAATTACAATACATATAAAAAGACAAACTATGCTTAATTTAAACGAATATAAACACTAACTAAATTTAAATAAATATACAAAATTACAATAAATATATAGAATAAATACCAACTAAGTAAATGACAAACAACACAAATTTTACAGGATAATGAAAATCTATGGTCAGTCTTGTAGAGTTCTAAAAGAGTTAGGTAAACCTTCAGCTATTTCTTCTAACGAAAAAAAGCCCAACATATCTCCTAACGATCTCAACACCTTTTTTGTTAATGCTGCCGACACGTTGGTTAGCAGGCTTCCGTCCACTAATATTGACCCACTTAGTTTTGTCCAAGCAACTGATAGGGATAGTCTCGAGTTTCACCAGCTGACTTTCATTGAGGTGCGGGACATAATGACTTCCCTGAAAAGTACTACCGCCAAAGATGTCTATGGTCTGAGCACACCAATACTTCAAATAGTAAGAGAATTCATGGTTGTTCCACTTACCAAAATATTAAATCAATGTATTGAGAAACGGGTTTTTCCTGACATTCTCAAGGTTGCTTCTGTGGTCCCGATTTTCAAGAAAGGTGATGTTAACGATGTATCTAATTACAGACCTATTTCTGTTTTGCCTGTGGTCTCAAAAGTTTTTGAAAGGGCTTTAAAAATACAGCTATGTAAATATTTGGATAAACATAATATTATAAACAAAAACCAGTTTGGGTTCCGTAAAAATCTAAGTACAACTGATGCAATCCTTAAATATGTGGAATTTACCCTTGACTGCTTTGAGAAGGGACTTTACTCGGCTGCTATTTTCTGCGATCTTAGCAAGGCCTTCGACTGCGTGCCTCATCAATCACTACTTAAGATGGTAAAACTGGGTTTCGGAACGCACTGCGTGGAAATGATTGCATCATATTTGCGGAACAGGAGGCAATCAGTGTTTCTTGATGGGGTTAGGTCGGAGGTTTTGGAAATCAACGTCGGTGTACCACAGGGCTCCATCCTGGGCCCCATTCTATTTCTCATCTATCTCTCGGACATGGAGTCTGCCATGACCAACATCAATAGCAGTTTTTATGCCGATGACACGGTGCTTTTTGTAGCGGAGAAGAGTCTGGTCAACTTGGGCTCGAGTGTGGAGAGGGCACGGTCTGGGGCACAGGAATGGTTCACGAGCAACAGGCTGGCTCTAAATGAAGCAAAGACAGAAGTAATGATATCATCTACTAGGGATTTGAGCACCGTTGAAGGTAATCCAGAGTCGGTTGGATATCTGGGAGTCACTCTCGATCCTAGCTTAAGGTGGGACCGACATGGCGATGCAGTTGGTGCGCGGTTGTGTGGAGGTATCTATGCACTTAGACAGCTGGCTAACAGAGTGTCCACTACTGTCTTGAGGGTGGCTTATTTTGCTCTATTCCAGTCTAGGCTTACATATGCGATTGTGTCCTGGGGCCATTCTCCTATTCAACACCGCCTATTTGGTCTTCAGCGAAAAGCCATAAGAATACTGGGAGGTCTTAATTATCGAGACGAGTGCAGGGATGCCTTTGTGCAGCTGGGTGTGCTAACCTTGCCTTGCCTTTATGCTCTTGAATGTGTCATGTACATTAAATATAACACAACTCAATATGATAATCACTCCGACCATCATAACTACGATACTAGACACAGGAACAACTTATTAACAACATACACCCGACTAACACGAGGACAAACTGGCATAAACTATTATGGAATAAAATTTTATAACCTGCTTCCAGTTAACATCAGGCTTCTGGCACCTAAGCAGCTGAAACTTAGGTTAAAAGCTGTATTCCTGGGTCGTGCCTTTTTTTCGTTAGAAGAAATAGCTGAAGGTTTACCTAACTCTTTTAGAACTCTACAAGACTGACCATAGATTTTCATTATCCTGTAAAATTTGTGTTGTTTGTCATTTACTTAGTTGGTATTTATTCTATATATTTATTGTAATTTTGTATATTTATTTAAATTTAGTTAGTGTTTATATTCGTTTAAATTAAGCATAGTTTGTCTTTTTATATGTATTGTAATTATTTTATATTATTGATTTAAATTTAATTATTATCATTTTTGTAAAATTATGTATTTCTAAATTTATTAATTTTAATTCTCCTTATGACGTGTGAAAAGTGTAATAGCTGTCTTCATTAATAAATTCTATTCTATTCTATTCTATTCTATTCTAATCAGCTAACAAAATTCTGGGAGATTGAAGAAATAATGCCATGTCACCAATTAACACAGGAAGAACAAGCGTGCGAAGAATTTTACGAAAAAAACACACAACAAGACAAAGAAGGAAGATTTGTAGTTCGAATTCCGTTCAAGCAATCGCCAGAAACTCTAGGCCACTCAAAGCCACGAGCAGCAGCAAGACTTGTAAACGTTGAGAAAAAATTTCAACACGATCCCGAACTACGGGACCAGTACATAGATTTTATGAAGGAATATCTAGAATTAGGTCATATGCGGAAAGTTGGACGACAAGAAATCAATCAAGGAAAATATTACATTCCGCATCAAGCTGTCATCACGATATATTTAAGTTCAAAGTAAAAATCTCACAAATCAAAAAACTAACAAAAAGAAACATTTTATCCGAAATCTCCAAACTATTCGATCCGTTGGGATGGCTAGCTCCAGTTGTCATTCAAGCCAAACTCATTATCCAAGATCTATGGTTACGAAACCTAAACTGGGATCAGCCCGTCGACGAAGAAATATCTACAAGATGGTTGCAATTTCAAAGTAAAGTAAAGGAACTAGAGAAAATTAGAATTCCTAGGTGGATGCGTTACCGAAACTCCAAAACAGAACTACATGGGTTTTGTGACGCGTCAGAAAAGGCGTATGGTGCTGTAATTTACAGCCGAATAGTAGAAGGAAACGAACATACTGTCACACTTATACAAGCAAAATCAAAAGTTGCCCCAGCCAAGAATAGAACAACTCTACCTCGGCTAGAACTATGCGCTGCCGTACTTCTGTCTAAGTTAATACAGAAAACCAGAACCGCCTTGCAACTAGACAACACCCAAACATTCGCATGGACTGACTCCATGATCACTCTAGGGTGGATAAAAGGAGATCCTACAAAGTGGCAAACCTTCGTCGCCAATAGAGTATGTGAAATACACAGAAATGCAACAGGAGTTTCTTGGAATCACGTCAAGTCTCAGGAAAATCCAGCAGATATTATCTCCAGGGGTCTGGATCCTGATAAGCTGGAAGCTACCGAGTTCTGGTGGAAACGTCCTCACTGGCTCAACTCATCCAATAACCTTCCTCTGACCAAGATAATCCCCGAAGTAAACGAGGAAATCAAAGCAAATTGTTACAAAGCTGAAATTGTAGTAAAAAGTGACATATGCGAAAAATTCTCTGACCTTACAAGAATGCTACGAGTTTTATCATACTGCTACCGAGTTACCAATAGAGAGGAAAGCCCTATTCTCTCTGTTAAGGAAATACAGGTCACCCTTAAAAAAGTCGTCGCATTGATTCAAAAACAAGAATTTAGTGAAGACTACAAATCACTACGTACTACCAAGACAGTTGAAAACAACAGCAAACTGCGGAATCTAAGTCCATTCCTAGACAGCGAAGATCTCATTAGAGTCGGAGGGAGACTAGAAAACGCACCAATAACTTACCAGAAGAAACATCCAATGATTCTTCCTTACCACAGCCATTTTTCCAAGCTAGTTATACTAGAAGCTCACAAGAGAACTCTCCATGGCGGAAACCAAGCAACTCTTGCATATATTAGGAGCAAATTTTGGATTATTAACGGGAAACGAGCCGTCAGAACCCAATTAAAAAAATGCATCAGTTGCATTCGTTATAAAGCCAAAACCGCAGAACAATTTATGGGACAACTCCCGAAACCAAGAGTAACTCCAGCACCACCATTCACAAACTCAGGGGTGGACTATGCTGGTCCAATTCAAATTAGAACCACCAAAGGGAGAGGACATAAGTCGTACAAGGGCTACATTTCAGTATTCGTGTGCCTTGCCACCAAAGCGATTCATTTAGAAGTGGTCAGCGATATGTCAACCGAAGCATTTTTAGCTGCATTCAGACGGTTCACTGCAAGAAGAGGTCATTGTGAAAATATGTATAGTGACAACGGCACTACATTTTTGGGAGCATCAAAACAATTTGAAGAAGAAGTGAAGGAAATTATCGAAGAGCCTCACCTGCAAAATGCAATTATCAGCTCAGGAACACAATGGCACTTCATCCCACCCGCAGCCCCACATTTTGGAGGAATCTGGGAAGCAGGTGTCAAATCCATGAAACATCATCTAAAGCGAGTCATTGGAGCATGCACTTTGACCTATGAAGAAATGACAACCTTGGTGCACCAAATTGAAGCGTGTTTAAATTCGAGACCGCTTTGCCCCCTAACGGAAGATATTGATGACACCAATACATTGACCCCTGGACATTTCTTAATAGGGAGAGAATTATTAGCTCCCCCGAATTTAAATCCTTCCCGAACTGTAATCTGTCGCAAAGGTGGAGACTCGTTCAAAAAATGAAGAAAGACTTCTGGGACGCCTGGACTACTGAGTATCTTTCCAGACTTCAACAACGATATAAGTGGAACAAGCCTATTGAAAATTTGCCAGTGGGCACAATGGTTCTAATTAAAGAAGAAAATATAAATCCGAACAAATGGCCGTTGGCGAGAATAATGGAAATTCATCCAGGTCAAGACGGAGCAGTTCGAGTCGTAACAATAAAAAGGCCAGGAGGTGTCACTTAAAAGAGACCAATTCACAAGTTAATTCCTTTGCCTACAGACCAAGATACACAAGCCGCTACCCAGCCCACAATAGAAATCAATAGTCATGTTGCACAGAAAGAAGAAAGAATCACAAAAGAGAAAAGACTGAAGCATACAACTTCAAAATCAGCACTTCTTTATGTTTTGACAATTCTATTCTTGCTAATTTCTGCAACAACAGCAGAAAACTCTTACAAAATTCACCAACCCCAACATGGCCTTTACATAGAACATCTAGGGACAACTCAAATTGACAAAGGAGTCTTTAGAATAGAAATAGCACATTCCAGAAACAGGAGTGAAAATGATGTGAAGGCAGTAATCAACGTAGCTTCTCAATTTAGAGACCTATGTGATAAATCAAAAAAGCTTACAAATGACGCCAGATGTGAAGCCCTAACCCATCATTTGGAAGAGTTAAAAAATCATACCCAGTGGATACTGATGAATCTTAACGACGTCCATCATACAAGACGGAAAAGAGGCTATCTTGGAAAATTTTTAACAACTGTATTTGGAGTCAACGATGAAGTGTATCAAGATATCGACTCGCTCAACAAAAATCAAG